>JAJIBD010009846.1:0-67691 GCA_021461705.1 Cryptotis parvus
GATAGATAGATAGATAGATAGATAGATAGATAGATAGATAGATAGATAGATAGATAGATAGATAGATAGATAGATAGATAGATAGATAGATAGATAGATAGATAGATAGATAGATAGATAGATAGATAGATAGATAGATAGATAGATAGATAGATAGATAGATAGATAGATAGATAGATAGATAGATAGGAGCTTGCACAGAGGAAAATGAAGACAGATGGGAAGGAAATCTTTCTCTCTCTTTCTCTTTCTCTTTTCTCTCTTTTCTCTTTCTCACTCTTTTTCTCTTTCTCTTTCTTTCTTTCTCTTTCCTCTCTCCTCCCTCTCTCTTCTCTCTCTTCTTTCTTTCCTTCTCTTTCTCTCTCCTTCCTCCCCCCCTTCTTTCTCTTTCCTCTTCTCTTTCTTTCTTTCTTTCTTTCTTTCTTTCTTTCTTTCTTTCTTTCTTCTTTTCTTTCTTCTTTCTTTCTTTCTTTCTCTCTTTCTTTCTAGGTTTAGGCTGCACAAGCTGTGCTCAAGGTCTACTCCTGGCTCTGCACTCAAGGTTCACTCCTAGGGGTGTAGGGGTGCCCAAGGATGGAAGCCAGGTCAGCCACAAGTTAAACAAGCATCTTATCATCTGTGCTATCTTGCCAGCCCCCTCGAGGCCATTTTGTTTTGTTTTGGGGCCATACCCAGCCATGCTAAGGGCTTTCTCCTAGTTCTGCCTCAGGACTCATTCCTGGAGGGCTTAGGGAGACCATATAGGATTCTGGGGATCAAACCCAGGTTGACTGCCCGTAGCAAGTAAGGCCCTACCTGTTGTTCGGTGACTCAGCCCCAAGACTCTGCTCCATTTGCAGCAATTCTTCAGTCAACGTCCACAACCTTCTGGGCCCAAAAGTGTCCATTATGATGGGAGGTCATAAGCTGGGGCCTGGCACGAAGCACCCAGGTTCCCAGCGGGCCCCAGGAGACTCAGGAGTGCCCATCCTGTGCCACCTGCTTCCCAGCCTCGGTGTGGGATAGAAATCTGTTCTCTGCCGTTCAAGCCACTGGAGCTTGGGGCTTTTCTCTTAGATCATTGCGAGGATTCTCCCGGGCCTGATCTCTTCCAGGCAACCTCAGGGCAATGCTGTGCTTGATTTTTTTTTTCAAGGTAGTTTGGGGAAGCCAGTTTCCAAACTCTGTGCTTCTGCGGAGACAACCAGGGTCTTGAAAATGAACCAGAAACAGCAGCATAGTGACCGTGGCTACAGGCGACCACCTCCCGCACCCAACTAGGGTTGCACTCCGGGTTCCTTAACTCCCCCCCCCCAAGTTTACGAATGGGCAAGACAAGGCAAAAACCCACGGAGCCAGGAAGGGGAAGTGAGAGCCAGGCAGCGTGACTCACGCTGGGTTTCGTTCTCTAGGTGCCTGGGCCCATGAACTTTCTCGGTTTGGAGATGCAACTGGGTTCCTGCCTCTGGGTTTCTTTTATTTGAGAGCTGCTTTATTGAAACAGAATTTGCATACACACTTAAAGGGCACCATTCAAAGGTTCCGTCGAGTCAGAGCCGTGCAACCCTCACCACAATCGATTTCCAAACGTCTGTCTTACCTCAGAAAGAAACCTTTTGCCCTTCACTGTTGTTCCCTATTTCCTGCATCCTCTCCTGCCTCTGAATGGACTCAACCCGGACAGCTCCTAAAATGGGATTATCCGACCCACAGCCTTTCGCTGGCATTTATTTGATGTGGGGGAAGACGGGGTCTGGACCTGACGGTGCTCAGGGCTTGCTCCTAGCTCTGCACTCGGGAATCACTCCTGCTGGTTATAAATTTAATGTTTTTGCTTTGTTTTGTGTTTTTTTTTTTCCGGAGGACACACGTGTCAGTGCTCGGGTTTACTTCTGACCCTGTGCACAGGGTACTCCTGTCTGTACTCAGCGGACAATAGGCAGTGCCAGGGATCTAGCCAAGGTCAGTTAGGGCAAATGCCCTACCCACTGTGCTATCTCTCTGGCCCCTGGTTCTAGTTTGTATTCATCTTTGGTTCGGGCTTTTGAAGGGTCTAGCACTCAGGGACTCCTCCTGGCTCTATGTTCAGGGTGGGTAGCTCCCGGCTGTCCTTGCTGCCCAGGCAGTGCTGGGGCTGAACTTGGGCTCTCACCTGGAAAAATGGATTCAGCATTGAAACTGTCTCCCTGTCCTGGAACTCTGAATTTTTTAACACACAACCCCAAGATATTTGAAGATAAACATCCTTTAACAAACATCATTAGACTTGCCCCAGTTGAACCAGTTCCAAGCCACAGAGGATGGGCTCAAAGGTGTCATTTCTTCCTAGAGGAGATTGAGTGTGAACATTTAGTGTGACCTTGTGGGACTCACTTGGGGGGGGACAACACACACTTTGATTCATTCTTGCGCAAACTTATTGGTCCACAACATCTTGTGTTTTTTTTTTTTTGGGGGTCACACCTGGCAATGCTCAGGGGTTACTCCTGGCTCTGCACTCAGGGAATCACTCCCGCGGTGCTCGGGGGGACCATATGGGATGCCGGGGATCGAACCCAGGCCGGCACAAGCCGGCCGCGCAAGGCAAACGCCCTACCCGCTGGGCTATCGCTCCAGCCCCAACATCTTGTATTTTGAAGGAGTGCGTCACTACAGTAAAGTATTTTGGTGTTGCACAGGGCAACACCAAAGCTCTGCGCTGAGTTACTCGGGGCTCCTCTGCACCAGCGTGGGTCTCTGTTCTCGGCACTCGCAGCTGTTTGCACATCTGTTACTATCTCTCAGGGGTCCCCAGGGACCTCATGAGGGTGAGATGAGTTAGGCATGGTTTCCAGGGCAAAATTTCACAAAGTGCCAAAACAAACAGTGATCAAGAAAAATAATTAATTTGGAGGCTGATTGAGCAGAGAGTCCCTTAGTCGGCTGGTGTGAAAGGGAGAATTTATTTATTAATTTTGCTTTTTGGGTGATACCCAGTGATGTCCACCACCTCATCCACCTGGGCCTGGGTCTGATGCAGTCTCTGGTGAGGTTTGGAGGGGGCACAGGAGGGGCCTCCCTTCCCGGCTGGAGCGGCAGGGGGCGGTGGCAGCTGTGGCTGACATGCGGGGGACGGCGGGGCGGATGACTTGGCAGCGGCAGTGATGGCGGGCGCCTGTGGCTGCGGCTCGCACTGGCTCCCACTGGCACTGGCTGCCCAGACAGGAAGATGGCGGCTGCGCCGTCACCTACATCCAAGGTACATAAATGCCGTATTTAGAGGTGACTCCAAGAATATGCCACCCGCACAGCAAGCCTGGCAAGCTACCCGTGTCGTATTTGATATGCCAAATACCAGTAACAATTATAGACCTCATTCCCATGACCTAATGGAATGGTCTGAGGCTCCTTATGTTCCTGGAGCAAGCAGATGCCCTTGGGCTCACTACGCATGTGACAGGACATATGGAGATGTTACTGGTGCCCGCTCGAGCAAATCGATGATGAACGGGAAGATAGTGATAGTGATAGTGACCCAGTGATGCTCAGATTTTATTCCTGGCTCTGCACTCAGTAATTACCCTGGCAGTGCTCTGGGGAACAAATGTGCCAGGGATTGAACCCTAGTTGAATGCATACTAGGCAAATGCCCTCCCCACTGTACTATCACTCTGGCCCAAGAGGGATAAATTAAAGATCACTATGAGCAGGATGAGAATTAGGTGAGGCCCAGCCTGGGCAGAGATGACTGGAGAAGTCAAGTCAAGCCTATTGTTTTCTGTTCAAAAACTGTCAACCTGGGGGCAGGGTGATAGCACAGTGGGTAGGTCGTTTGCCTTGCACACAGCCAACCAGGGTTCGATCCCCGGCATCCCATATGGTTCCCCAAGCACTGCCAGGAGTAATTCCTGAGCGAAGAGCCAGGAGTAACCCCTGAGCATCGCCAGGTGTGACCCCCCCAAAAAAAAAGTCAACCTGGGCTAGAGCACAGTACAGCAGGTAGAGTGTTAGCCTTGCACATGACCCAACTGAGTTTGATTCCCAGCATCCCATTTGATTTCCTGAGCACTGTGAGCCAGGAGTAAGCCTGGAGCACTGCTGGCTGTTACCGAAAACAAAAACAAAATTGTGACTAGGGGGTGGGACTAGGGGCTGGAGAGAGAGAGCAGCAGGTAGAGCGTTTGCCTTGCACACAGCTGTCCCAGGTTCAATCCCGGCATCCCATATGGTCCTGTAAGCACGGCCAGGAGTGATTCCTGAGTGCAGAGCCAGGAGCAACCCCTGAGCATTGTCAGGTGTGACCCACCCAAACAAAAAATAAACAAAATAGGGGTAGGTCTTTCTTACCCCAGATCCCTAATCGAAGCAGAGTTGTTCAGAGAGAAACAGGTTTACTTTCCTCCTGACTCCTGCCTAAGCAGCCAACCCGCTGCCAGGCACAAGGAGACTCGGCCGTTGCCTATTTTGAGGCGACCGAATGACTTTCATCTAGAAAGTTCCCCCAGGGTATCACGGCAATCCTCTTGATGGTGTCTTGCTTTGGCTGTGTTCCCAAATCTGGATTGGGGGAAAGAAGGCTGGATGCCAAAGAGTTTCTGGAAAAAGCCTGTTCTTTCCCGAATACCCTTCCTTTCTGTGTCCAACAGAACTTGACCTCAAATGTGCAAGCCCTCACATTAAAAAAAAAAAAAAAATTGGGCTAGAGCCTGATTAGGCTGGCGCTAGATGTCTGTGATTTATGCAATCACCGGGGCTCTGGAAGTAGGGAGGTCCTTAGCCCTGAAATTGGGAGAAAATATATATATATAAATATCAGGATGGCCCAGGGACAACTTCCTGGCTTCCCCCCCAACGCTTTTTCCAGCACATTCCCTTACTCTGGCCCTACTTTCTCCTGCCTCTCATGAAAAGTGAGTCTCATGACAAAATGTTTTATTTTTCCCTTGGAATTTCCTTTTATTTTTTCCTTCCTTCTAAAAGTTCTAAAGCCTCATCAATGAACGGTGCCCACAGGAACAAAATCAGGGTTCCCTTTTAATAAGCTGTGTGAGAAAATGATCACAGTGACTCCCCAGCGACCCACCCTAGGGAGGAAACATGTTCACTCTTGGGCAACCTCTAGCTGCAGATAAGCCTCCCGCTGATTAGAGAAGATTCTATTCGAGCCATTAAAAACGCTCATTCCCCGTGACCTCTGCTGTCAACACCCCATCAGTTACTCGAGTTGCTTCATAACTTCAAAAGGACAATGATGTCTTCTGGGAATTCAGCTTTAGAACAGCTCGATTGTGTGAAACAAATAGGCCTCAGCCTCAGAAAACTCAAGTCCAGGGAATCTGCATGCCTGAGCAGGATTTGGGGTCGCCAAACGGCTGTTTTGGGGGGTCAAGGGGGTTTGCTCTCCTAAAGGAAACCAGTGTGAAAGGGATGGATGGAAATGGTGGGGGAGGGCTGACTTTTCCCTCTTTACACAAAGCAGGGCGGGGGTCTCCAGACCCCTCCCTTTCTTGCCCTCCCCACTCTCCCCTAACCCACCCCCTATCTGCAGGGAGAGCAGAAAAATGCTCCCTCCTAGGAGCAGGCCTGGTGAAGATGGACCGTCTCCTCACCTCACTGTCTCCTCTCCAGATTTAGTCATTATTGTACCCTGAAAGCCTCTTGAGGTGTCAGAAGTTCAGGCAAGGAAGAAAGGGATGAGAAGGCTGGGGCCCACAGGGTTGTTGCTGGGAGCTTTCTCGCCTGCTCTGCTCCACTGATCCAGAACCTTGGGGCAGAACCCAATATTAGGACTTTTAAAAATAAAACAACTTTTTGGGGCCAGAGATAGCACAGCAGGTAGGCATTTGCCTTGCACGCGGTCGACCCAGGTTCAATCCCCAGCATCCCATATGGTCCCCTGAGCACCGCCAGGAATAATTCCTGAGTGCAGAGCCAGGAGTAACCCCTGAGCATTGCCGGGTATGACCCAAAAAAACAGAAAAATACTTTTTTTTTTGCTTTTTGGGTCACACCCAGCGATGCTCAGAGGTTACCCCTGGCTCTGCACTCAGGAATTACTCCTGGCGGTGCTCGGGACCATATGGGATGCTGGGATCGCACCTGGGCTGGCATGGGCCGGGTGTGTGCAAGGCAAGCGCCCTACCCGCTGGGCTATCGCCTCCGGCCCCAAAACTTTTAAATTCTAGTTTAGGTAATAGGACTCTATTTGGTGGCAACTGATGATACTGAAGTAGAAATTAATGGCGCTGATGTAAAACCCGGCCACAACGGGCCCACACCTGTGGTCCAGCATGTCTCCCTTCCTACCACCCCCACTCTTTGTGGGTCAACAGTCATGGTTTGGGGGTCCCACTTTTTTACCTCCCTAGCACCACCCACGTGCCTGAGACCCTCTGCCTACGCTCCTGCATAATTTCCGGCCAGTCTCTGATCCTCGTCCTCCCTGACCGCAGCCTGGCCCTCTCGGGCCTGTGCTCCAGTCTCCGAGGTTTATTATCCATGGCACTTGACCCTTGACCCTTGACCTTTGACTCATTCCTCTTCGTTCACAGATAAATGGGATCATCCCAGATTTGTTTTTCCGACTCTGGTTTACTTCCCTGAGCACAATCTCCTCCAGTTCCATCCATGTCGCCAAGATTTTTTTTTAATTAATATTTTATTATACCACCGTGAGATATACAATTACAAAGATGCTCATGTTTGAGTTCCGCGGTCGTACAATGTTCCAGCACCCATCCCTCCACCAGTGCCCATTTCCCACCACCAATGTCCCCACTTCCTTCCCCTTTCCCCTAGCCTGCCTCTGTGGCAGGTTCTTTATCTTTTTTCTCTCTTTTCGGCAAGAAGATTCTTTTAACTCTCCCCTTTGTCTCCCTCAGATGGCTAAATTTTATTTGGTTGGTTTTTGTGTTGTTTTGTTTTGGGCCACACCCAGTGGTTCTCAGAATTTGTTCCTAGCTGTGAACTCAGGGATCTCTCAGGAGGCCATAAGAAGTGCTGGGGCTTGAAACCAGGCAGGCAAAGGCCCGACTCGCTGTATTATTGCTCTGGCCCCATAAGGCTAAATATGGGACCTTGACAGTTAAACCTGGGCTGGCCGGCTCCGCTTGTGGTGAGGAATGGACAACCTGCCTGTGAAGTTGTGGGCTCTTGGCCTCTCACTTCATCTTTAGGGTCTCTGCTTCCTACTCCATAAAGTGTAGATAATTTTATGACAGCACTGTTTGTTCTTTTTTTTTCTTTTTAGGTCACACCCAGCAATGTTCAGGGGTTACTCCTGGCTTTGCTCAGGAATTACTCCTGGTGGTGCTCGGGGATCGAACCCAGGTCGGCTGCTTGCAACCCAGGTCAGCTGCTTGTAAGGCAAATGCCTTACCCACTGTGCTATTGCTCCGGCCCCTGTTCTATTTTGTTTTCTTTGTGTTCTTTAGGACCCCCTGGATGTACTCAGGATGACTGGCTCAGAGCTCAGAGGCTCTTCCTGACAGTGCTCTCGGAACCACAAGGTGCCAGGGTTCGAACCCCGACCTTCCATGTGCAAAGCCCTTTTGAACTATCTTTGAATTGTCTCACTATCACTGTATCACTGTATCACTGTCTTCCCGTTCATCATCGATTTGATATGTCTCACTATGCACAGAACAAACAAACAAAAAAACAATACTTGAGGCCTTGCACACTGTGACAGGCATCCAGCAAACTTCAGCACTTACTGTGACACAATGACTTTGGAATTTAAAATAACGTTCTCTGCAGCTTTGCATAATCACATTAAATATCTTCAATCTTCGGAATGCATATTCTTGCTTTTTGATGGACATATAGCATGATATTAGCTTCAGGCCTACACCATAATGGTTCACAGCACATGCTGTGAAATGATCAGCCCAGTAAGCCGAGTTCACACCTCCCTCCATAGTTATAAATATTCTTTTCTTATGACAATTCCTCTTCTAGAAATTCTCAAATAAAATGCTATTATTAGCTCTAGTAACTATGCCGTGCATTAAATTGCTATGGCTTATTCATAACTAAAAGTACCTTTAAGCCCTTTCTCCCATGTCTTTAAAAGTGAAATGCAGGGAGCTGGAGAGAGAGCAGTGCAGGAAAGAAAGGCACAGATTCAGACCCTGGCACCCCACTTGGTTCCCTGAGCCCACCAGGAGCAGTCCCTGAACACAGAGCCAGGAGCAAGCCCTGAGAATCACTGGGCGAGACCCCAAAACAACAAAAAAGTGAAATGCAGGCTGGAGAGCTAGTACAGGTTTAAGGAGCGTCCTTGCATGCTGCTGACCCAGTTTGGCCCCAGAACCATCTCCTCTCCCAAGGCCTCCGCACCTCTGGGCTTCAAGTCAGCTCCCGTTTTGTTCGGGGCCCGTTCTTGGAGGCTCAGGCTTATGGCAGTTCATAAACGGCCTCAGCAGTAGGTCAAGTGGGAAAAAAAATTAACTGGGGTGGGAAAGAAAAGGCACCTGGAGGAGGTCAGAGCTGTTTCCTTCTGAGCCTGTTTTAGAGGCAAGATTCAGTGCCTCTAGATGCGGATGGTTCCCTTCCTTCAACCAAGATAGTGGAGAGAAGGAGCAAAGCCTAAGGCTGTTGTTACCTGGACCCTCCAGTCTCGAGGCGAGGGAAAGTCAGTGTTTTGAAGTCATGATTATAGGAAAGAACAAGGACATGCCTTGGAGGGTCCACAACAGGTGACAAAGCTGCTGGACGTCAGGTGGGCACTCTGGGTGTCCGCTGAGGTAGGATCACTCCAGTCTGGCAGGAGCTCCCTTCTGATAACAGAGACTGACGTTGGTGGAGCTGTGGACTGCCTGGGTTCAGGGCACTGGAGGAAGGGACGGTTTTGTGAGTGCTGGGGTTCACATCAGGGAATCATAAGGGCAGCGTGACTGAATCTGGTATCTCCGTCCCCCTTCTGTGGTAGGCTGCTGGGGTGGTCTGGGGCCTATGGTACTTGAGCTGGGATCTGGGTGGGGGCATCGCTCCTCTCCCTGCTGTGGGGCCCCTCCAATGGGGCCGTCTTTTTGTGTCAACCCATCAATGATTGCCTTTATAGACCTCTCCTCTTAGGGGGTCCAAGAGCCTGAAACAGCCCTCATGTAGGATACGCTAGGGTGGGGTACAGCAGCTTGTCCAGCTCCCAAGCACACCCCAATAGGAAGGCTCAGGAGGAGCCCCCTGGGGCCGGCCTGGGGAATGGAATGGGATTTGGGTCAGGAAGGTCCCCCACTCCCCAGCAATAGGTTTGCCCTTGGTCTCAGCTCCTAGGTGGTACATCCCAGCCATACCAAGCCACATCCTCCACTGGCTTGGTATGGCCAGAAGACCAGAGCCAGGCTGCGGTGGTCTCCAGCCCTCGGGATGCACAGGGAACAGATTAGGACCATGTTAGTCATCCCGCCCTGCGCAGATTCCTAGGAAATAATAAAGCAATGACAGAACAAAGTGGCCTAACTCAGAGGCACGTGAGGTTTTAATCCGAAACAGCCGGAATGAACATCTCAGCCCAAACCATCCCTTCTCCTGGAAACGCCTTCATCTCCCCTTAGGGTGGTCGGAAGCGTTCTCGGCACCTCCCCAGGTGTGGGGGCTCCTGATACGCACGGGCAGGACGTTCTTCACCTGAGTCTCCACTAACATCCGAGGGCAGCACTAGCTGTTGGCTCAGCAGAGAGGGACGCGAGGGGTGTTTGCAGAGGACGCAGCTTTCTGACACAGAGTGGAAAGCTGAGAGGACCCCAAGGGTGCTGGGATGAATTAGCCGTTTGCTTAAGCTGCTTTCTTCAGGGCTCTGCACCTGAGGCGCGTGGCCGGAGGCCAGGAAGAAGGGGGGAGAGACCTGGGTTCAGCGCAGCCAAAGGTATGGATATATCATAGTCCCGAACCGAAAGCAGATCCAACTGCAGAGCCTCGGAGACCCCGGAAGAGCAGGGACCCGCTACATCCGTGAAGGCCCCCACCAGCACACCCGCCAGCCTCTGCCACAGCACCGAGACACACATGCATACACACATACTACATGTTTATATGCACGCATGCATGCATATCACACATGCGTACATACATGCACACACATGTGAATTTATGTGATACACACATAAATATGTGCCACACACATGAGTATATACAGGTGCAGTGCACACGTACACAAGCCTGGTCACAAGTATGTGCATGTCCAACACACAGACATGAAGTGTATGCATGTCCAACACAGACACATGAAGTGTATGCATGTCCAACACAGACATGAAGTGTATGCATGTCCAACACACACATGGAAGTGTATGCATGTCCAACACACACATGAAGTGTATGCATGTCCAACACACACACATGAAGTGTATGCATGTCCAACACACACACATGAAGTGTATGCATGTCCAACACACACACATGAAGTGTATGCATGTCCAAACACACACATGAAGTGTATGCATGTCCAACACACACATGAAGTGTATGCATGTCCAACACACACATGAAGTGTATGCATGTCCAACACACACATGAAGTGTATGCATGTCCAACACACACATGAAATGTATGCATGTCCAACACACACACATGAAGTGTATGCATGTTCAAACACACACATGAAGTGTATGCATGTCCAACACACACACATGAAGTGTATGCATGTCCAACACACACACATGAAGTGTATGCATGTCCAACACACACACATGAAGTGTATGCATGTCCAACACACACATGAAGTGTATGCATGTCCAACACAGACATGAAGTGTATGCATGTCCAACACACACATGAAATGTATGCATGTCCAACACACACATGAAGTGTATGCATGTCCAACACACACATGAAGTGTATGCATGTACAACACACACATGAAGTGTATGCATGTCCAACACACATGAAGTGTATGCATGTCCAACACACACAGAGTGTATGCATGTCCACACACATGAAGTGTATGCATGTCCAACACACACACATGAAGTATATGCATGTCCAACACACACATGAAGTGTATGCATGTCCAATACACACACATGAAGTGTATGCATGTCCAACACACAGACATGAAGTGTATGCATGTCCAACACACACATGAAGTGTATGCATGTCCAACACACACACGAAGTGTATGCATGCCCAACACACACATGAAGTGTATGCATGTCCAACACACACACGAGTGTATGCATGTCCAACACACAGACATGAAGTGTATGCATGCCAACACACACACGTAGCTGTCCAACACACAGACATGAAGTGTATGCATGTCCAACACACACACATGAACAGTGCACATGCTCGTTCACACTCATGCACATGGACACGCATGCACCACACACGCTGGTGGGCTGCCGAGCATGAGTTAATGGGGCCAACTGAGGCAAGGCTGACACGACTAAACATTTTTTTTCTTTTCTTCTTTTTTTTTTTTTTTTTGCTCTTTTGGGTCCCACCCAGTGATGCTCAGAGAGGTTCCTCCTGGCACTGCACTCAGGAATTACTGGGAGACCATATGGGATGCCAGGGATCGAACTCGGGTTGGCTGCATGCAAGGCAAACGCCCTACCACTGTGCTATCACTCTGGCTCCATTTTTTTCCTTTTAATTCTTGTCTGGCTCTGCCCCCAGCTTCTGGCTGCTGCAGAGGGAGTGCCCCACCTCTCTGGCGGTCTGCAGCCACTCTGGGCAAATGGGATGAGCTCCCCCAGCCCTCCTGGCGGCCACTGAGCCCCGCTGAGGTGAGGGCCCCTGTCATGGAGGAGATTCTGCCCTGACTTTGTCTCTGAGGCAGGGCTCCAAGATGGGGAGACTAAAGAGGAGGGTCCTGGGTGCATTCCCGAAGCCTAAAACCTGTCATGTCCCCTGACCCCGAGGCTCCCAGACCCAGAAAACAGTGAGTCCATTGGGCAACCCCAGGCCAGACCTGCTGCTCTCTCATTGTCCGGCACAGAGGGAGAAAACTGGTGCCTGATGAGGAACTAGAGCAGGTGACCCCAGCTGACCAGAGGGGCTACCTGCTTCATGGGGAGTTACTTGTCATCAGGCGCTGAGCTCTAGGTACTTGTTAGGGTCCATGAAAATGTTTCTTTGGAAATCAGAAGATTCACGGAATAAAAATAATGAATAATGAAGATACAATCACAAATCCAGCTTGGATTATCCACATCTTGGGACCAAGGCAATTCCATAAAGCCCTTTTGATTTTTTTATGGAGGAGGGGGCCATGAGGATAAAAGTCCTATGTGGTCCCCATTATTCTGACCCCACATAGGGGAAAGACCAGGAGCTCTAGCCCACCAGGTGCAGAGGGCGGTCCCCATGGCTGGGCCTTAGCAAGCCTAGGTGATATGTCCAGAGCCAAAGTACCCTGTGTTGACCTGGGGGAGCCCCACCCTGCCGGTGGCCCCCCATGGCTGTGTGTTCAGAAGTCCAGCGCTAAGGAAGGACGTATTCTGATTCCTGGCCAAGCCCAGCTTCCTGTTTTTCTGCGGTGGACAAGGTCAGACTCCTGCCACACAGGGACACAGGCCAATGAGGGTCGACAGAAGCCCCCCAGAGCTAGAGGCTGGGTAGCAAAGAGAAGGGGGCAGCAAGCAGGTCACACTGGGCACCGCCTCCAGAATGTGCTCTCTCTCTCTCTCTCTCTCTCTCTCTCTCTCTCTCTCTCTCTCTCTCTCTCTCTCTCTCTCTCTCTCTCTCTCTCTCTCGTCCCTGCAGGCTGGGCCCAGGAGGATGAGCCCAGAGTTCCCGCCCAGCGGCCACTCTCAGCTGGAAGCTGGAGTCTAAAGGGAGAGCAAAAAGTCGAGGCACACAAAGACTAGTTTTGATCTGGTTGACCCTGAGCAAGAAGTGAACAAGAAAGGCGAGGAACAGAATCTCCTGCCAAGAGAAACCTGGGTCACCTACCTCCCACTCAAAGACAGACTGTGTAGATTCATAAACCCCAGTACAGGGCCGGTTTGTGGGAGGCGCTCCAGAACAGCCTGGCAAGAGGTCGAGTGGTGTCATGGGGGACGCTGGACACGTGAGCAGAAGGAAGAGGGTCACCAGAAGGGGCCCCCCCTGCTCTGGCTGCCTTGCAGGAGGTGGACCACATGGGTGACTCCGGGGGTGATGCCAGAAGCTAGTCCAGGCCCTGTCCCTTGGACTCTTCTCGGGGTTGTACCCTGTGGTAAATGACTCCTTATTTTAAACGTCAGTTCAAGAGCGGAAGTGACAGCACAGCAGTAAGGTGCTTGCCTTGCACGTGGCCAACTCGGGTTTAATCCCCGGCATCCCATGTGGTTCCCTGAGTCTCACCAGGAGTGATCCCTGAGCACAGAGCCAAGAGTAAGCCCTGAGCACCTCTGGGTACAGCCCAAAACTAAAACAAGAATCAGTTCACTGGAGGCCAGAGCAATAGCTCAGCAGCCTGAGTGTCTGCTCTGGAGGAGGAAGAGGTCCGGGCGAAAGCCCTGTCCCTGCCTGGGCCCCTGACCACTGCCAGGAGTGACCCCCTGAGTAACAAGTCGTGAGCAGGCCCTGAGCACCGCTGGGTGTGGCCCAGAGACCATCACCCAGGTGAACTCCTCTCCCCCTTCCCTTCCCTCTGCTATTGTGATGACCAGGGGCCACACACACTGGGAGTGGCACATCAGGCTTCGAGCTTACACACTCGGGGCCACTGTGCTCTCTGAGGGAACTCTTTCAGGTGTGGGGGTTGCGCATATTCTGGTTTGCCCTGAATCTGGCCCCCCAGGTGCTGTCAGGCCCTCCCTAAGCCCCCACCCCCCATCTGCAACATTGCAGGAGTCTCCAGCTTCTGCAATGGAGGGGCAAGGGGTGGTCACAGGTGGGGAAGGATAGTCTCTGCAGAAGGCACCAAGGGCCCGGGGTGAAAGTACAGCGGCATGAAAGTACTTGCCTTGCATGAACCTGATCCCTGGCACCCACATGGTTTTGAAGCCCACTAGGAGTGATCCCTGAGCACTGAGCCAGGAGTAAGCCTGAGCACTCTCAGGTGAGGCTCAAAACCAAACCAAAGCAAAATAAGACAAAAAGAAGGTCACGGCCTGGTTCCTCCTTCCAGAGGCCTGAGACACTGGACGGCTCGTGTGAGTCAGGACATGAGTCAGAGACTCCCCCCCCCCAGAGCTGCTGCCGTGGGACCCGTCAGTGCTCGGCATCTCTGGGGTCCCCTGAACCCGTCACAGAGATAAGCTCAGCGTATCCCTGCCCCTCCCTTCCTGGATCCCCAAAGTTCTCCCTTACATCCGGGACTCTCCAGCTAGGAAGTCAGCCATGTTTCTGTCAAACGTGCAGGGTGAACGCTGGGTTTGGCAGCCTCCCAGCTCCATAGGCCCACCAGCTCAGAGCTTGTCTCAGCTCACCGTGCGACTAGTTTGGGGGCAGGACACCCCAAGAAGCTGAGAATTTGGCTCTTGTTCTCCCTTTGGGCAGAACCTGGGCTTGTCACAGCAGGTATCAAAAACTATTTGTCAGTCTGCCAGAGAGCTGAGTACGAGGGTAAAGACATTCTCGGAGCACAGGGGTGAACCCAAGCATTAATTCCCATAATTCCCATATGATCCCTCAAGCCTTGCAGGGAGTGATCCCTGAGCACAGAGTCAGAAGTAAGTCTGAGCACTGTGGAATGTGACCCAAACCCACCATTCTCAACAATTTAAAACAAAAGTATTGAGAGGATAAATACATGCCCTCTCTGAATGTTTAGAAATCAGGGTGTGGGAGTACGAGGGGAGAAGGGAGAAAGCTGTACTGAACCTTAACACTCAGTCACTGGTGGGACGGGACCGTCCATGCAGACACACCCACACGCCTTTGCTCTGAGACCCTCCTGGGCGCCTCCATTTCTCCCCAGGCTTTCCCGCCTCTCGTGTGCCCTTGGCCGTCATTGTCCTGTGTGCATCTCAGTCCATTTGTTTGTCCACCCCGAGAGGGCTGCGAGCAGGGCCGGGAGGGGCTTGGATGCAGCAAGACGGTCTGAGGGTGAGGAGCGGGCTGCTGTTCTGCGGCGTGAGGCGAGAAGGGAGAGTCTTAGCAGGATTTCGCCAACTCCGGTGGGTGCAGAGGGTTTGTCTGCAACCTCAGGTGTGGCTCGGGGTCCGTGGAACCTCACCCCAACCCTCCAAACTCTCCCTGCTGACCCTCCCATCTCCCTCCCTCCTTAGCAACCAGCGGTTCTGGGACCCAGGCCAGCTTCCAAACAACACCCCCTAAAACTGGCTGTGGGACAAGCGGCCCCTCCCTTCCTTGAAAGCAGCCTTGGGGCCAGAGAGAAGAAACCCGGGGCAAGGCTCTCGCCTTGCGGGCAGCCAAGCCCCTGTTTGACCGCCAGTACCGCCAGTTTCAGCAGCAACCTCGGGTTGGCTGTGGAGTGCAGAGCGGGTGAGCCTTCTGTGGCAGGCCAGAGCCAGAGGGCAGATGGGCAGTCTCATGCCCAGCGGGCAGGCTGACCTCCCCCCCACCAGCCCTGGAGCGGGCAGTGCTCTAGAGAGCTGCCAGGCCTCCCCCACCCTCTGGCTTCCCATTCTCATCTCCTGTCCACTGCAGCAGACCTTGGTCACTGCGGGAAGCTCGCACACAAAACAGAATTCCAGGAACTCTGGGTTGAGCAGACTCAGCCATTTTCTCGGTTCCTTCTTGTTGCTTCTTTTTTCTGACCATACCAAAATGCTCAGGGGTTACTTCAGGTTCTGCACTCAGGCATTACTCCTGGCGGTGCTCGGAGGACCCTATAGGATGCTGGGATTGAACCATGGAACCCAGCATTGGGCCCTGTGCAAAGGCAAGAGCCCTGCCTGCTGCACTATGGCTCCAGCCTCCTTCTTGCTGCTTCTTTTTTTTTTTTTTTTTTTTGGGTCACACCCAGTGATGCTCAGGGGTTACTCCTGAGCATCTGAGTAATTCCTGGCTCTGCTCAGGAATGACTCCTGGCAATGCTCAGGGGACCATATGGGATGCCGAGGATTGAACCCGGTCGGCTGCATGCAAGGCAAATGCCCTGCCCGCTGTGCTATCGCTCCGACCTCCTTCTTGCTGCTTCTTAAAGGTGCTGCGGCCCCTCATGCTCCCAGGCCGCCTCCTGCCTCTGTGCTCCCCACCCCCGCCACACTTCTCCCTCTACCGCTTCTGAGAATCCTGGAAGGTCACCGCTGGAAAGGACCGTACGGATAGTGAAAGAGGAAGCAGGGCAGCTCCAGCCCTGGGAGACGGTGGCCGTCCATCTGGGCCCACCTGCCAGGCTGCACGGCTCGTGTCCCAGCCCCGCAGAAGCACAGCCAAGGAACAGGCACCGGGAGCCGTGGGTGCGCCCGCGACTGCTCCGTTCATTCCCACATGGCTGATCCTCTCTCCGGGCAATAGAAGGAAAGTTCATTCTAGAAGGCGGGTCTGGGTGGTTGATACAAAACCTGGGCCGTGAAGGGCACAGGCAGAGAGTACGACAGTACTGGAGGAGATGCAGAGCTTTAGGATGATGAATGTCCCAAGGGACCCAAGTGCCTCTGAATGAGAAGATGGAATAGGACAATTTCTTTTTTTTAATTTTTTATTTTACCACCATGAGAACAACATTACAAAGACATTCATAATTGGGTTTCAGTCATATATTGTTCCAGCACCCATCCCTTCACCAGTGCCCCATTCCTACCACCAATATCCCACATTCCCCCTCTCCCAGCTCCAGAGCAGGCATTTCTTCCTTCGCTCCCTTTCTCTCTATCTCTCTCCGATCTCTCCTTCATCTCCCAATCCTTATTATACCATGTGATATATAGAATTACAAGGATGTTCATAATTGGGTCTCTACAATATATTGTTCCAGCATCCATCCCTCCACCAGTGCCAATTCCCACCACCCAATTCCCAAACACACCCACCACAAACCCTGCCTGCCCCCATTGCAGGCGCATTTTACTTATCTATCTCTTTGTCTATGTCCAATATTTCCCAATCTCTCTCTATTACACTATATGACTTGGAAATAGGACAATTTCAAGGAAAAAAGGTGTCCTGGGATGAAGAGATGGTGCAGAGGCGAGAGGAAGCCTCGCATTCTTTTGTTTTTAATTTTTCCATTGAATCAGCGTAAGCTAGACTATTGCAAAGCTGTTCATGGTTGGGTTTCAGTCCTACAGTGTTCCAACACCCGCCCTCCACCAGAGCACATTTCCCAGCACCAATACCAATATCCCTAGACTTCCCCCCCCCAGACTACCACCCCGACTTCCCCCACCTTCTATGGCAGTCAGTTTCTCTCTCTCTCTTCTCTCTCTTTTTTTTTTTGCATATTGTGGTTTGCAATACAGACACTGAAGGGTTATCATGTACATCCCTTTACCTGCTTTCAACACTCAGCTCTAGCCTACAGTTCTTATCCAGAGTGGTCCCTTCTCTATCCCACCTGCCTTCTTCCCCAGCACTTGAGGCAAGAGCCTTGCATTTTTGAAGCTCTGATTGTGACCCCCTGGCACCACATGGCTCCAAGCACCACCAGGCATTCCCTGGTGTCCCCCCATACAGTCAGGTCCTAGCCAGTTCAAATACTGAATCATCAGCCCCAAGTGTCACGAGAGTGGCCACAGGACCCTCGAGCACCACAGGGGAGCCCCCTGCCCAAACTGAGGTGAAGCGAGTATTTTAGAAACTATAGGAGGGGGAGTTTCTTAGCCTGGTTTACCCTGATCCCAAGGAATCGCGATGTGGGTGAGTGTATTTAAGGAACTCTGAGTTCCTTTTTCTTCCTCATCTCATCCTGTGCTCCTTGCTGGAGCCCCAGAGCTCTGGGTAGATGAACCGCATCCTGCCCTCCAGAAAAAATGTCCATGAGTCTCTCTGCCCCTTTCTTCCTTCAGCAGAGATTTTCCAGCACCTGTTCCAGACCCTGATGTGACAGCACCTGGAAGGCTGACAGGCCTGCCCTCGTGGCGCACCCAGCCAGCGGCGACCCTCACCTGGTACTGCAGGGGCTGGAGAGAGCACAGAGCGGAGGCACAGACCTGACTTGCTGGCCAACCCCCACTCTCTCCCTAGCATCACATGACCCGGGGCCAGGTCAGCCACTAAGTGTGGCCCTGGAGGTTCCAAGCTCTGCCAGGTGTCCCGGTAATTCCCAGCAACACGAGGCCTGAGAAGCACCCCAACCTTGGGCCTGGCTGGCCCTCTGAGCATCCTTCAAACAGTGATGCCACAGTAGCATGGGAGACAGTGCTTTGGAGGCAGATAAGGGAGAGCTGGAGCAGCAGAGACAGGCCCAGTGTGAGAGAAGGTGAGACCACGGCTATGAATGGCTCGGAAGCGGCTATTTCCATTTCTAGCTACTTAAGTCTTTATTCATCCCACCTCCCTCGTGACGGGATGATGGGTGGTCCCCATCTCTTCCCATGCTCATTCAGCTACGCTGTGGGGGCTTGACAGGGTCATAGTGAAATCTTTACACTGTGAAAATGGTGAAAAGCTAGTAAGTCAAGAATCAGGCAATCCTGAAAAAAAAGAAGTAAAGAAACAGGCAATCGTAATTATATTTTCCTTCAGAGAGTTGGTGGCTGAACCTTTACCATCATACCAACAGAGATAATCCACAAGATCAGAAGGTTTTCAGGGGCCCTCAAAAACTTCTGTGTTTTGTTTGGGGGCCACACCCAACGATGCTCTAGAGCCATGCAGTGCTGGACACCAAACCCAGGGTTCCTATATGCAAAGAAAGAACTTCAGCCCTTTGGACTATATTTCCCAGTCTTCTCAAAACTTTTGGTGTTGGGGCCAGAGTGATAGCACAGTGGGGCGGGCATTTGCCTTGCACACGGCCGACCTGGGTTTGATCCCTAGCATCTTCTATGGTCCCCTGAGCACTGCCAGGAGGAATTCCTGAGTGCAGAGCCAGGAGTAACCCCTAAGGATGGCCGAGTATGACCCAAAAAGCTAAAAAATAATTTTTTACGACTAAGTCAGAAAGTTTGAAACCCCCTGACCTAGTTCTTATAAGATAGCTAAACCAAGATCAGAGAGATAGTACAAGGAGGGTGTTTGCACTGCACACAGCTGACCCAAGTTTGATTACCCGGTACCCGTGTGGTCCTCTGAGCCCCTCTAGGAGTGATCCCTGAGTGCAGAGCCAAGAGTAAGCCCTAAGCACCACTGATTGTGGTCCCCAAACCAAAAATAAATAAAAAATAAAATGTCTAGCTGGGAGCCCAGTCCCTTGTAGGTGCTTCAGTAGCTGCTTTGCTGCAGTGGCTTTACCAGCAATCAAAGCTCAAAGCTCTCATCACTAATGAACAGCCTTACCTCATGGTTTCTCATTTCCCAAGCTTCCAGAAACTCCTTCTGCTTGCCCCTCACCCTTCACCTCACCCTTGTGTTCTCCTGACCCCTCTTCCCTCCCACTGGTGCTCCCTGTCCAGTGCCATGGCCCAGGACGACGGCCGCCACAGCAGCCGCCAGACAGACTGTTCCACCAAGTTGGCAGGAAGCGCACATTTGTGAAATGTGCCCGTGTTTATTGCAACCACCAGGCTAATTGTTTGTGCCTTTAGCTAACAAGCTGCGGGTGATTACAGGCCACTGCTGGTTGTGGGCATTGTTCCGAAGGTTCTGGCTCCACCATCTCCTATAAGCAATTGCCTACGTGGGTTTGGAGGTTTCATCATGTTATATTTTAAGAGAATCACCGAGCAAGCCTCCGCCAGGTGATGAAAGTCTGACTAAGGTGCTGCGTGCAGGGCCCTGGCCTGGCGGGGGCCTGGGCCTCCAGAGCCAGCAATGAGAGAAGCCAAGCCCGAACAGGCCTTTCAGCGGAAGGATTCTTGGAGAGAAGTCAAATCCACCTCTGCTCAGTGAAACGAAAAAATCAGAATTTTTAAATAAACCATCAGAAGCCCTTTCATGACTAGATTAGTGGAACTCAAATGGAAGAATTATCCTGCAAGAAAGAAGCAAGAGAAACAAGCTATGACATATGGGAGTGAGGGGTAGAGAGGAGAGCAGGTGGGCTGCTCGCCTCGAAGGTGACCAAACGGGGTTTGATCTTTTGCATCTCATATGGCCCCTGGGGCCCTACCAGGAGTGATCCCTGAGGGCAGAGCCAGGAATAAGCCCTGAGCACCACCAAGTGTGGGCCCCCTGCCCACCCACCCAGATAAACAAGTAAAATAGACAGAGAGACCATCACATCACCAAAGATGAGTGAGGCCCAGCACACCAGTCTCGGGGACCCCCTTTTCTCTGGCTTGTTTGCATCTGTGATTGCCTAACCTCAGTCATTTGCATATCACCTCAGTGGGTTTTCCCTGCCTCTGAATTCCACCTCTACTATTTACTTAAGAGTCTTCTCTAAATTGGCTCTCTCTTTTTTTTTTTACTTAAGTTGTTTAGGAAAGAAGGTTCCTATTTTGAGAAGAACTTTTATATTTTGCATGTAGATGGAAAATCAATATCATTAAGAAATCGAACAAACCAAAGCTACAGTATAGCAAGTAGGGCACTTGCCTTAGATGTGGCCAACCCAGATTCGACCTCCAGTATCCTATATGGTTCCCCCAAGCACTGCCATGTGTGATTCATGAGTGTAGAGACAGGAGTGGCCCATGAGCACGGCCAAGTGTGCCCCAAACAAAAAGAAAAAAAAAGAAAGAAGTCCAATAAAAATCAAGCATGTAGGAGTTGGTGCGATACAGCAGGCAGGGTGTATGCCCTGCACGTGGGTGGCCAGGATTCAATCCTTGCCATCCATATGATCCCCCAACACTGCTAGGAGTAATTCCTGAGGGTAGAGCCAAGAGTATCTCCTTTTTTTTTTTCCTTTTTGGGTCACACCCGCTGATGCTCAGAGGTTACTTCTGGCTCTGTACTCAAGAATTACTCCTGGCAGTGCTCAGAAGACCATATGGGATGCCGGGGATGGAACCGGGTAGGCCGCGTGCAGGGCAAACACCCTCCCGCTGTGCTATCACTCCAGCCCCAAAAATAGTAACTCCTGAGCATCACTGGACATGAACCAATCACCTCCCCCAAAATAAAATAAAAATAAAGCATGGGTATTAAATAACCGGTCTGTGGCCTGCCAAGGACTGCCCTACAGAAACCAATGTTGCCTTCCGGAGTCAGAGAGCAGAGCGAGAGACCTGGGTCTGGAGAGAGATTTCCCCTCCACATCCGCAGCAGGTCTGATCCTCTTCAGAGGACCCCACCTGAGCGGCCTTTCTGTGAGGCCGCACAGTTCCTTGACCCTCCAGGAGCCATCCTGCCCTTCACCAACTCCGCTGCGTCCACCGCTCTGCCTGCTGCCTGCAGCAGGCCTGGCACATAGCAGCACCTCAGTCAATACTTGTCCAAGTACAGGTTGATTAACACTGACATAGCCCATCATAGGACCTTTACTGCAGCGATTCTTGTGTCTTTGTGTGCCGGGAATCAAACCGACAGCCTCATACATGTGGACGTGTATGCTCAACCACTGCAACACTGTAATGGGAAGGGGTTGGCCCTCGATAAGTCCATCTATCTGCCTGGCAATATGTAGCCAGGTAGGGGCTGGATCAATAGCACAGCAGGGGAGGGCATTTGCCTTGCACACAGCCAACCGGGTTCAATCCCGGCATCCCATTTGGTTTCCCGAGCACCGCAAGGAGTAATTCCTGAGTGCAGAGCCAGGGAGCAACCCCTGAGCATCGCCAGGTGTGACCCAAAAAGAAAAAAAAGTGAAAAGAGGGGCCAGAGCGATAGCCCAGCGGGTAGGGCATTTGCCTTGCATGTGGCCGACCTGGGTTCCAACCCATATGGTCCCCAGATCATTGCTGGGAGTAATTCCTGAGTGCAGAGCCAGGAGCAACCCCTGAGCATCGCTGGGTGTGACCCCCAAAAATGTAGCTGGGTATAAGTTATGTATTTTTCATGCAATGGGGTAGGGTGCAGGCTTTGAAAAGAATGAGACAACTGGGTACATCCCCTAAGAGCCCACCGAGAGATAGAGCAAAATAAACAAGGGACGGGACAGTTCTAGAAAGCATGCACTCGGTGTGCTTTATTGGGGGGGTGGGGAGGTGACATTCAGCAATGCTCGGGGGCTATCCCCAGATTGATGCTCAGGCCCCCACTACATGCAGAGCATGTGCTCTGGCTCTGTCTGCCCAGCTTCAATTATGCTTTTTACAAAGAGGCTCTAGGGGCAGCAAGACAGCTCAGGGTCAGATGAGTCTAACCTACAAACCTGAGGACCTGAGTTTGTTTCCCATCGCCTCCCTACAGGCCCAAAACTTCAGACCCAACTAGCCAAGTGTCTCTAGGACTGCCTTTCCCAAGGGAAATAAAAGAAGATCCATACATTTATCTGCAGGTGCTCAAGGCGTGGAAAAAGACTCTTGAGAAGCTGCTATAATGGTCTCTTCCAAGAAACAGAATCCGGAGCTCAAGAAGAGATAAGCACACTCTTGACATTTGCGCAAAGCACTCAAGTCAGCCACTCGAGGAGGACAGGCGGGCAGGACGGAGCTCAGTAGTGGAGACGTGATTTGAAAACACAAGGGTCGGGGCGGGCGATAGCCCAGAGGGTAGGGCATTTGCCTTGCACGTGGCCGGCCCGTGCTGGCGGGGTTCGATCCCGGCATCCCATATGGTCCCCGAGCACCGCCAGGAGTAATTCCTGAGTGCAGAGCCAGGAGAAACCCCTGAGCATTGTCGGGTGTGACCCCCACAAAAAAGCAAAAAAAAAAGAAAACACAAGGGTGAACCCCCAGCACCCTTCTTTCTCTCTCACACACATGCACACAAAACAGACACATGTGAAGACGCACACATACACACACCCCAGTACACACCCCAGAACCCTCTCTGTCTCCCTGTCGTATACACAAACAGGCACACAGCACATACACGCTCACATGCACATGTGTGCACACACACACACACTTGCACACACGCACACACACACACACACACACACACACCGGCACAGCTCAGCAGGGAGTGTGCTCTTCTCCACTTTTTCCAGCTGCTCCCCATCTCTGCATCTCAGCACCTGGGTTTTCCCTCTGCCTAGTATGAGAATCTTTTCTCTTAATGGGGCGAAGCTATCTTAGCACCCATCAGCCCAGCCTCGGAGGAGTCACGTCCTCCTGCCTGTTGTTTCCGCCTCCTCTGCAGGCCTGAAGTCACCCCTTTCTCACCCACCTTTCCCGGGCTAGTCTTCCTTTCTTGGCAAGTGGGCACGGTACTCGCCTCAGAGCTGGGCCCCAGGCCTGCAGCTCCCCTCAGATGTTACGCAAGGCCCAGTGAGCACAAAGTCTTACCCAGACAACTTTTTGACACACACTGTGGAATTTCTTTCTGAAGCCATTTTCACGCTTGTCAGCGCTCACCTTGGATCAGTTTGACCAGTTTGATCAATCTCATGCTACCTGCCCAGATATCACACAACGGATATTTCCACGCCAAGACTTCATCGTGAGGCCTCAAGCCGGAGGGGCATCCCGTGGTGGAATGACGGCTCCTTAAGCCCTGGGGAGCTCTGAGCTATCGGAGAACGAGATTTCCATTCTTGCACGCAAACCCTGGCTTCTGACTCGCTGGCACTGTGTGTGCATTCCAGACTGAAGAGGATGATAAGGCAAAAGGGCAAAGACGAAAGGGCGTGTGCCAGCCGGGCTGGTCTCTTTAGCAAGTTTCTCCAGAAGCCCCACCTGGAGGTTTCCATGTTCCTGGCACTGGCTGGAATTTTGGCGCACGGCCACCCTAGCTGCAAGGGAACCTGGGGAACTATTGAGATCTGAGCGGGCACCATTGCAAACAAATTAGCATTCAGATCTCACAGAAGGTCAGTAGCAAAAGATAGTGTTTTACCTAACGCTTGATTGGCTATTAGTAAGACAAGTCTAGTCAGCCTTCAAGCCTGGTAGAGAAGAGAAGGAAAGCAAAGGGAAGGAATAACTATTTCTTTGTTTTGGGGCCACACCCTGCAGTGCTCAAGGCCTACGCACTCAGCAATGTCCCTTCTGGTGACTGAGGAATCACATGGGAGCCAACCTTGGCTGGCCACATGCAAGGCAAGCGTCCTGCCTCTGTGCTACCTCTCAGGCCCTCGGGCCCTCCAGTGTCTTTAGCTTTCATATTTCTTCCATGGAGCTGAGCGTGACACGTGACATACTGGCCAGGCAGTGTGGAGAGGAAGGTCGGTGCGGGAACAACACCAGGACAAGCTGCGGATGCAACAGGCAGTCGGGAGCCATAGAAGCTGCTTGATCTGGGAAACAGTTTCATGACTCCACTTCAACACGTGTTTATAGTGCAGGGTTATAGCTCCGCTGTGGAGCATTTGCCTTGTATGTGGGAGGCGCTGGGTGCATCCTTAGTTCCACAAAAACAGACAAACAAATAAAAACGCATTTGCCAAGGACCACCAGACAGTAATCATAGTCCTTGCTGGCTGTCACAAGAGCTACGGCGGCGGCAGAGACAGCTGGGGAAGGAGGCATTGCACCAGCGTGGATCCGGGGCTGAGCTGAGAGCTAAGGGCCCAGGGGTGCCCTTCCAGCTGGACTGTGGTGTGCGCGCTCCACCTGGGGGTGGCCTGAGGCAGTATGCAAAGTTCTGGGGTGTCTGCAGGGGTGAAAGTGAGGAGCTGGAGCTAGGGTGAGCAGCAGAGAGCCAAGCAAGCTGTGCTTTCCCGGCAGTCAGGGGGAGCCCCAAACCCTGAAAGTCTGGAGCAGGAGGTCACCCGAGAGTACGAAGGGCAGAGAGTGCAGAAGCCAGGGCACCGCAGATCTCAGGGTTTGGGCGGATAGTGAAGAACAGACACCAAGGGCGTCATGTAGGCAGATTGGCGTGGGGCGCGGAGGTGGTGGGGACCTTAGGATTGGCGGTGATGTCATCCGCAGGGGAGGTGGGCCAGGACCCAGCCTACAGGACTTCGCCGAGCTGGAGGTGCCGGAAAGAAGGTAGAGACGCTTATAGGTCCCTGGGAGTCCCTGTTTGGCGCTAAGGGACAAGCGCTGAGTGGTAGGCGCTAATGCAGAAGCCTCCAGATATGAAGGACAGTGAAGGCGCCCCAGGAACCTCCCATCCTCTGTCCAAAGACACTGTGCCTTGGGGTGAGCAGGGTGCTTGCCTGGCATGTGGGGACCAGGGTTCGATTCCCAGCACCTGAGCCCATCAGGAGTGATCCCTGAGCAGAGCTAGGGGTAAGCCTTCAGGTGTGACCCCAAAACCAATACATAGATAAATGAATAAAAATTATTTATTCAACAAATAAAAATGTGTTTATTTAACAGTCACTCCGCCTCTTCCTCCTAGACCCTCCTATGCCCCCGGCTCTGGCCTCCGCAGCTGACCTCAGGCTCACCCTCCTTCCTCAGTTTACCCCCTGCACCCACGGCTTCTTCCGCTCTTCCTTTCTCAGTACTGTACTCAGTACTTTCTCTACAGCCTCCGCCCGACTCTCCCTCCCCTCACGAGCCTGGCCCCTGCCTCTCTCCCTGGGTCAACTGGAACCCTCCCCGCCCCAATGTAGCCTGCACCCCACCCCAATCTGTTCACACTGGAGACCGAGAACTGCCCCTCACTTTCAGAAATGTCCTTTGTCTTTCCACGCCAGCCCGAGCCCCACCACAGTCTGGACTCCAGCTCCAAGGTCAGCTGCTTCTTTGTCTCTTAGCTTCTCTCCTCCTACACTAAGTCCCCACCAACTGCCGTGGTCCTGTGCCTGTTACTCTTCACAGGTTATTCCTTTTGCCAGAGTGTTCTTCCCACCTCATCAACCGGCTCACTGCTGGTATGCCTGGCAAAGCAATGGGCTCTTCCTCCAGGAAGCCTTCTTGGATCTCTTCCTTGTGTTCTTTCCTTTTTTATTTTTTTTTTTTTTTTTTTTTGGGTCACACCCAACGATGCTCAGGGGGTTACTCTTGGCTCTTTGCTCAGGAATTACTCCTGGCGGTGCTCGGGGACCATATGGGACGCCGGGATTGAACCCAGGCCGGCACAGGCCGGCGCGTGCAAGGCAAACGCCCTACCCGCTGGGCTATCGCTCCGGCCCCTCCATGTGTTCTTTCCTCATGGAGGACTTCCTGCTGTGCTCCACATGGTGTCACAACCTGTCTGTCTCCTCCTGGAGAACAGGGCTCATGACTCATCCATTGCCCTCTTCTCTAGGGCCTGGACAAAGGCCTGGCACACATTAGGTGCCCAATAACTGTCTGTTGAATGATTAAATAAAGGCAGAAGTGGGTGACAGCCCACAAGAGGTCAAGGTGCAGAGGGAGGGAGGACTTAGGAAAGAAACCAGGGAGTACCTCAGCCTGAGCAGAAGCACCTTAGCAGTGCTCAGGAGGTCTGGGGTTACTTCCCGGAATTCTCAAAGCAAGGGCCTGAGCCAGAGCCATAGAAGTGAATAGGGCACTGTCCTCGTGCGTTGCCAAACTGGGTTTGATCCTCAGCATCCCATAGCATCCACAAGCACCGCCAGGAGTGGTAATTCCTGAGTGCAGAGCCAGGAGTAACCCTGAGCATCACTGGCATGGCCCAAAAAGCCAAAACAAAACAAAACAAATCGAGGGGCTGTAAATGTGGGAATATTTAGGTCTTGTGGTGCAGGGGATCACTCAGACCACGCCCGGCAGTGTTGGGGAGCCTTTAGGGTTACATCCAGCAATGCTTGGGAGACCGTAGGGTGTCACAGATCAATTGAAGTGGGTTGCATGCAAGGCTTACGCTTTAATGCCTGGACTAGCTCTAGCACTAGAACCGTGGTCTTTAAGCTTGGAGAAGGGGGGACCAGGGCTGCGGCTCAACGGCACAGCACATGCTTGGTATATGGTACATTCAAAGCTCTAGGTTCGGGCCGGAGCGATAGCACAGCGGGTAGGGCATTTGCCTTGCACGCAGCCGGCCCATGCCGGCCCGGGTTCGATCCCGGCATCCCATATGGTCCCCTGAGCACCGACAGGAGTAATTCCTGAGTGCAGAGCCAGGGGAAACCCCTGAGCATTGCCGGGTGTGACCAAAAAAAAAAGGGAAAAAAAGCTCTAGGTTCAATCCCCAGCAGCATATGGTCCCACAACAATTCAACAGGATTAAAAAAAAAAAAAAGGAGAAAAAGAGACAGAGACCCAGGCGAGGGGCAGGGGGGGGGCACTGGCGCCATGGAGAAAGGGCACCTGCCCTGAAAATGCCAAGTCTTGGGTTCCAACCCCAATGCCCAAAGCCACCCACATGCAGCTGGTTTCAGCAGCTCTGCTCCCTGGGACCCCCAGCAGGGCAACAGAGAGTGGTCTCCGGGCTCACAGCCAGATGAGTGTGTGTACGGAAAATAAAGCACGTACAAGCCCTGGTGGGCGCCATGGCCAGGAGCGGGTCTCCAGGGAGCACGTGCCTGAGCGCCAGAATGTGCAACCCCCTCCCATGAGCACTGACACCTGTGGGGGCAGCCCCGGTCCTGCCACAGCAGCAACAGAGGGAAGGACAAGGAGGAGAGAAGAAAGGTGAGACCGGAAGAGCAGGAGAGAGAAGCAGAGGCAGGTGCTTGAACTCTGACCTCCAACCTCTGACCTCCAAAGCCTCTTTCCGAGAACTAGCCTAGGCACCGTGGCCTCGTCACTGTCCCCTGTTCCTGTCTTTCTGGAATGTCATGTGCTTAGCTCCGGTGGCTTCTTTCTCCCACTTACTGGCATGCGGTGAAGTTCCCCGCACATCTCCAAGGCAGCTCATTTCTTTTCAGCGCTGAATAATAGCTCATTGTCTGCATGTATCACAATTTGCTTACTGGTTACTATGGAGACCATAAAAGGATCAGCGCTTGCCAGGGGCTTGCAGGATGGGAAGGAGTGAACAGGCAGAGTCCGGGCTGCTGGGGACAGTGTGAATGATCTGGGTGACACCGTGATAAATGTCTGCCATGACTCGTTTGGCAGACCCAGAGAGCGTCTGGCTGAGCGTGAACCCCATGTGAACTGTGGGGGTGATGACGTGTCTGTGTGGGCTCAGAGTAAAGACAAGCCCCTCCTCTAGGGAATGCTGATAACAGTGAGGGCTGTGCGTGTTGGGGAGTGGGTGCATGGGAAACCTGCTACTCCTTTTCATTTAGCTGGGACCCAAAGCAAGTCGTAATCAACAGTAAGTCCCACACACACACACACACACACACACACACACACACACACACACGTTTTAGTGTTGTTAAAAATAAACACTGGGGAGGGGCCAAAGAAATAATACAGCAGGTTGGGCTCTTGCCTTGCATGTAGCTGACCTGGGATCAGTTCCTAGCGCCCTATATGTCCCCTGAACTGACCAAGAGTGATCTTTGCATTCAGAGTCCAAGAGCAAGCCCTGAGCACCTGAGCATTACAGGTATGGAAAATAACATTTTTGGGGGGGCTTTTGGGTCATACCGGCAATGCTCAGGGGGTTACTCTGGCTCTGCACTCAGGAATTACTCCTGAAGGTCCTCAGGGGACCATATGGGATGTCAGGGATCAAACCTGGGTCGGCCGTGTGCAAGGCAAATGCCCTGCCCACTGTACTGTCACTCTGGTCCAAATTTTTTTTCTCTTAAATAAAAAATTTGTTGATAGAGCCAGAGCGATAGCACTGCGAGGAAGGCGTTTGCCTTGCACGTGGCCGACCCTGCTTCAATCCCTGGCATCCCATATGGTCCCCAAACACCACCAGGAGTAATTCCTGAGTGAAGAGCCAGGAGTAACCCCTGAGCAGTGCCGGGTGTGCCTCAAAAAAGCAAAATAATAAATGAATAAATAAAAATAAATAAATAAATAAATAATTTGTGAAGGGGCCGGAGCGATAGCCCAGTAGGCCTTTTGCCTTGCACATGGCCGGCCCATGCCAGCACGGGTTCAATCCCTGGCATCCCATATGGTCCCCCCGAGCACCGCCAGGAGTAATTCCTGAGTGCAGAGCCAGGAGTAACCCCCTGAGCATCGCCGGGTGTGACCCACACAAAAGAAAAAAATAAAAAAATTGTTAAATGCCAGGGATTTCGGGATTAGTCTTTCCAGTGCTGACCCTTCACCAATGGGGTCTCATGAGCCTTCCCACTGCTCCTGGGCTTGGTGCTGGTGACTGGACCCTGCTGGGCCACTGGATCCCAAAGACCCCTGGCAGGAGCCCTGTGGGCAGAAGGTGGAAGAGGAGAATCGCGCCCTTCTCTCTCCTGGGTGGAGTCTAGAGGCAGCTGTGCGTCTGCTGAGACCCCAGCGCCTTCGAGTGGCCGTGCCTCTGGACAGGTGATCTGCTGCTTCCCCTCTGGTCAGCAGGGTTCCTCAGCACCTCCCAGTTCCCATCCATTCCAGCTTTTCCATCTCCTGGGGATTGTTTCCTTGCATGAAAGTCCATGTTTAAAACTCCAAGTGCGGGGCTGGAGCGATAGCCCAGTGGGTAGGGCGTTTGCCTTGCACGCAGCTGGCCCATGCCGGCCCAGGTTCGATCCCCAGCATCCCATATGGTCCCCTGAGCACTGCCAGGAGTAACAAACAAACAAACAAACAAATAAATAAATAAAATAAGTAAATGACTAAATAAATAAAAAGATAAATAAATAAATAAAGCTCCAAGTGGGCAAGCAGTGAGATATTTTAGTGAGTAGAGTTTGCCTTGCATGTGACTGAACCAGGTTTGATCCCTAACACCACACATGGTCCTCCAAGCTCCTCCAGGTGTGGCCCTGAAGGCAGAGCCAGGAGCAAGCCCTGAGCACTGCTGGTTGTGACCCAAAACCAAACCCAACCCAACCCAGAGTGATCATTCACTGCTGGTACAGTTGCTATGCAAAAAAATATAAAAAGTTTTCCAAATTGTAAGACTAGGGCCAGAGTGATAGTCCAGTGGATAGGGCATTTGCCTTGCACATGGCCAACCCCGGGTTGAATCTCTGCATTCCATATGGTTCCCTGAACAACACCGGAAATAATTTCTGAGTGCAGAGCCAGGAGTAACCCCTGAGAATCGATGGGTGTGACCAAAAAAAAAAAAAAAGCCAAATTAAAAAAACTATGACTAGAACTCAATATGATGAACGACCTAAAACCTGAGCTGCGCAGGAGGAAGAGAGCGGCTTGGAACACCTCAAAAGCATTGAAGAAATAGCCAAAAGGACAAAGAAACTCCGGCTCCAGGCACATCTCCTTGACTCCACCGTTCTCCCTGCATTAACATAAGCCTCAGAGACCTCGGCCCTACAAAAGCAGGATGAGAATGCTATTCGGTTCTCCCAAAGAGGAATCGAAAGAGCTATGCTTGGAATATCATGCCTCACTCAAGTGAGAGAAGGAATCCGGAGTTCTGACCTCCGTCGTCATTCCAGAGTCAGGGACACTGTCTTGTTTGCCAAGGCGTTGAAAATCAGATGGGCTGGACATGTAATACAATTTGGAGACGACCGCTGGACTAGAGCTGTTACTGACTGGATCCCACGGGATGTCAAAAGATCACGTCAGACTTCTTCATCAAGACCCTAAACGAACAGTTTAGGCTCTTCGTATTCCTGAAGTAACCAGATGCCATTGGGCTACACTGGCATGTGATAGGGTCAAATGGAAATGTTACTGGTGCCCGCCGAGCAAATCGACGAATAACGGGATGTCAAGTGATCCAATGATGACTAGAGCTCCCATAGGACGCAGTAGTTTCACCTCTTGACATCTCACAACAATCCCCACACGCAAAAAAAGCACATACAAGTATTAATTAAAAAAAACCCCCGGCCGGGACCCAGAGGGGGGGGTGTCCCACCCCGCCCCCCCCCCGCCCCCCCCCACACCCCCCCCCCCCAAATCCCCCACAACCACCACAAAAAACAATAACAGAAGAACCAGAAAAAAAACACACCACAAAACCCGTAAAAAAAAAAAAAAAAGATACACACACACGCCCCACACACACATGTTCACAGCAGAGGATATAGTTTAGGCCTCCCACAGCAGTGCTCAGGGGCCTGCTCCTGCAACACTCACCAGCCAGCTACATGGGAGGCAAGCATCTAACCCAGCCTCCAAAGGTCTCAAGTAAGAAGAAACAGGGGCCTGAGCGATAGCACAGAAGGTAGGGCATTTGCCTTATGCGGGCGGCAGACCCAGGTTCTATCCCTGGCATCTCATATGGTGCCCCGAGCACAGCCAGGAGTAATTCCTAAGTGCAGAGCCAGGAGTAACTCCCGAGCAAGAAGCAACAGCAGCAGCAGCAGCAAACAAGCACAGACGCCTCCCACCCACCCCTTTCTGGGGAAAGCCGGTCCTTCACCTTCCACCTCCAGAGGTGAGCCCCTGGGGTGGGATATGGGAAGCCTCGAGTGCTGAGAACTGCTCCCGGGCCAGGTGTGAGTCACCCTGTAAATGTCAGTTGGTTTCACTAAAAGGAGAACCAAGGCCAGTCACGTGACTTGGGGCTAGATGTCGTGCCCCCATGATGACTTAGCAGGCCAGGCAGAAGGATCTTGTCGAACCCTGAAACTCTCTATTCAGGATGGGGGATGGAGCAAACCTTTCAGGGTTTTTTTTATTTATTTATTTATTTATTTATTTATTATTATTCTTTTGGGTCATCCCGGCAAGCTCAGGGTTTCTCCTGCTCGCGCCAGGAATTACCCGCGCCGGGACCATGGGAGCCGACGACCCGGGCGCAGGGCGCGGCAAGGAACGCCTACCCACTGGGACGCCCAGCCCCAAACCTTTCAGGGTTTGGAACCCACATGCTCAGTGCAAATGAGCCTTATGATCTCACCAGAAGCACTTGGGGAAAAAAAGCCTGTAAAACGCTGAAACTTCCCAGCCTTTCTTATCCCAAATCTCTCCCTCATGGGTCTGGGGTGGTTTGTTCCTCCCCAGCCCCTTGATGTGAAATTCCTTACTGGGAGCCAGTTTGGGGTGATCTCAGTTCACTCTCCCCACCAGGACAAATTGGCATGTGTGGGTAGATTTAAAGACAGCTCGTCTTGGGGACCGGAGAGATAGTACAGCATGTAGGGCGCTTGCCTTGCACACAGTTCACGTGAGACCGATCCCCAGCCTCCCCTATGGTCCCCTGAGCATCGCCAGGTGTGAGTCCCCCCAAGAAAGTTCCTAAAAAAGATAACTTGTTTTGATAAGGAGGAAAGCAGGATACCAGGGGCCCAAGATCAAGGCTGAAGTGTCAAGAGAAGCTAGGTGGTGTTCCCGGCACCGGGTGCTCTGAAAGAGGAATGGGGAGAGGTAGAAGGCAAAGGCGAGGCCCAGGATGTCTGCAGGCACTGGGCTTGTGCCCACGTCTTTCCTGAGAAGTGCTGTGCCCAGAGGCACACAGGTGGTGGGAGAGAGAAGGGCATCCAGGCTTGCTAATACCAACCTGTTACCCAGCATGGTGCCAAGCCCCACCCCTCCTGAGTCACTGAACCAAAACTCCAGCAGCTGGAAGGTATTTCAGGGCCTGTCAGTTCCTCTCTGACCACCAGCCCCCAAGCTAGTCAATGGCCCAGCCAGGGACCATGCACTGGCCATCAGGCAGCTCCAAAGCTTGGCTCGAGGGGCCGGAGTGATAGCCCAGCGGGTAGGGCGTTTGCCTTGCACGCAGCCGGCCTGTGCCTGCCTGGGTTCAATCCCGGCATCCCATATGGTCCCCTGAGCACCGCCAGGAGTAATTCCTGAGTGCAGAACCAGGAGTAGCCCCTGAGCATTGCCAGGTGTGACCCCAAAAAAAAAAAAAAAAAAAGCTTGGCTCGATCTGGGCCAAGCTCCATCGATGGACCAAGCTTGGCTGGATTAATGGGCCAAGCTGGGCCCATCAAATGCTTCACGGGCCAGGGGCTGGAACAAAAGCACCGCAGGTGGGGTATTTGCCTTGGGTTCTATACCCAGCGTCCCATATGGTTCCTGAGCACCTCCAGGAGTAATTCCTGAGTGTAAAGCCCAGAGTAACCCCTGAGTATCACCGGATGCGACCCCAAAAGAAAAAAAATGCCTCACGGCCAGCTGGCTTCACGTGACAGGGTTGGATGTAAGGTAACAGGCAGGGGCTGAGGGGAACTGCAGGCTCTGTGCTCAGTCATCTGAATTGAAATGTGAAAAATGGGCCGGGTCAAGCGAAAAGAGAACGATGGCCAAAGCGAGTGAGCCTGCCGCCTGCCTGAAGGATTGGTTCTCCCCAGGACTCTGCCCCAACACACACAAAATCTTGAGCAGAAGCTCCAGCTATCAAAGACGGAAAAGTGGTTTTGGCCTTTGCTCAGCCACTTTGGCAGGTGTTGCTGCTCCATCTCAGGACAGCCTCGGAGGGGCCCACCGTGCGCTGTTGCTAGCTTCTCTGTGGCTGAGCAATAATGGCAGTGCAGTCCGCAGGGTGGGAACACGCCTTTATTGGTTTTTGATTTGGGGTCACACCCAGTAGTACACAGTGGTTACTCCTGGCTCTATATTCAGGAACGACTCCTGGGGGGTACTCAGAGGATCAGAGGGGTGTCTTGTATTATCTCTCCAGCCCCTATTTTGCAGTTTGAAAAAAAGGGGGGCTGGATGAATCAGAGAGATAATACAGGGGTTCAGGGTGTGCCTCGTAACATACCCGAACCGCACAGGGTGCCCCGTGCACCAGCAGGAGTGATCCCTTAGCACAGAGTCAAGGAGTGCGCCCTGAGCACCGCCGGGTGTGTTCGCGCCAACATAAAAATAAGGCTAGAGTCTTTCGTTACAAATAAAATACAGAAGAATCTCCTGTGGGAACACTGGAGAATGCAGATAAGAAAAAGTCAGAAAACTATCCACAGCCCTTGCCCACAGCTTAAAAACACTTTTGACACCTCGGTGTGATTCAAACTCGGAGGTCCTTCGTCTTCCTCGCCCTGTAACCCGCGCGCCCAGCAAGAAGCCTTGCCGGGCGCTCACACACGTGGCTCCTCTGCCACGACAGCAGCGCGCTTCCACGGGACGTCGGTCTCGCCGCGCAGGCCTGACCCAGTGAGCCCTGGGCACCCCGCGCTCCTCCAGCGCAGCGAGACAGCGGCTGGACACACAGCAACGCTCAATACACGTGTTTCGTACAGCCTCGCCGACTTCCGGCCTGCGAGCAGACACCGACAGGGGGCTACAACGGCTCGCGGTCTCCGAGGCAACGACGTCAGAGGACACGCACGCGCACACTCGTCCTTCCTGACCAGAACCTCCGAGACGGGAGGGAGCGAGTGCGCATGCGTGATTTCATCCCTTTCCACCAGACACTGTCCGGAAATGATGCCCATTTCTGGAAACGAGTTTTCCCCCGTTGACCAATCGCTGCTAAAGGCAAAACGCCCGGACGCAGGGCCTCATTGGTCAGGCTGCAGGAGGGAGGGGCGAAGGGTCCAGCGGGGAGGCGCGAAGTGAAACAAAGTTGCAGCCGCCGGGGGAGGCGTGGCCCCGGGGGCGGCTGGGCCGGCGGCGAGGGGCGGGGCCCGCGGCCGGGCGGGGCCTCGGTGGGCCCAGAGCGCCTCGACCCGCCGCCAGCCGCGGGAGAGCACGGGCGTGGGGAGTGCGACGCTGTGGCTGGAGAGTCGGCGCCCCCGCCGGTAGGTGACCGGGACCCCGGGCCCGGAGCGCGTGACGCGTTGGGGAGCGTCCAGGGTGGGTTGCCCGTCCCGCGGGCCTGAGCTGAGGCCTGCGCGGCCGGCAGGGAGTAGTAGCCGTCAGCGGCGGGGCCGGCTGGACCCCGCGGGTCCCGGGCGCGTGTGGCGGCGGAGTCCTCGTAGCGTCTCGGGGCTGCGATCGTTGTCGCCTCTGCCCCGCACCCCGCCGGCCGCACGCCCCCGGGGTACGCGCGAGGGCGCCCTGCTCCCACTTCCCCGCACCCCGTGGCACGGCGATCAGTGGCCCCGCGGTCTTTTCTGTCCCTCCTGCTTGGCTCCTGGGCGCTCCTCAAGCGCCTCCTCTCGACCGGGGTGGACGCTTCTGCGCCGGTGGTCCCTGCTGCCCGCCAAGCCTGGGAGACCCTCAGGCCTTATCTGGTGCGCGTGGCACACCCGGAGGCTGGAAGAAGGAGCGGAGCCTGCCCCTTGGCACCGAAGGGGCAGTGCTGGATACGCAGGGTCGTCCGGCCCTGAGTCCTCCTCCTCCCTAAGACTGATCCTGGGCTCAGACAGATACTTTGTGCCTGTCTTGGAAGTCCTGCGGGGCCGCGCGCCGCAGTGTCCAGGCACCCACCTGAGGCTACTGGTCCAGTGCAGAGTCCCGGCCGCCCCGGCCTCCTGGGGGATGCATAACTTGAGGAACTGCCCCGCTTCCCACTGGATGTTATATGTTGCCCCCAGACTAGGCAGTGAGGTGGGGAGGAAGGAGGAGGGCAGGAAAGGTATAAAAGTAAGTGCAGAGCTGGAGTGATAATACGGTAGGTAGGTAGGTGTTGGTTCCATCAGGGCATTCCATATGGTCCCCTGAGGCCGGAAGGAGTGATCCCTGAGTGCAGAGCCAGGGGTAAGCCCTGAGCATCACGGGATGTGGCCAGAAAACAGAAAAAAGAAAGAAAAAAGAAATCAGTGGTGCAGATGGCAAGATCACCCTGGGGAACTGCAGACCATGAATGTCAAGGGACTTAAGGACTTTAAAAGCAAGTGAAAATGAGTGATGGAGGGGTGGGCGATTACAAAATAGGTAACTGAAGTTTGCTGCAGGGAGAACGCCTCACCCCGTGTCCAGAGCACAGACAGGGAAGTGCCTTACGTTCGCCCCTACACCTGGCTAACCGAGGTTCAGTCCCCGAACTGCATATAAGCCCCCTGGGCATTGCTAGGAGTGATAAATGAATACCACTAGGCATGGCCCCAAAAACAAAAATTAAGGTTAAACTCCCTTGACTAGAGAAAGGGTCTGTGTGAATTAGGAGATAATAATTAACCATAGGGGCCGGAGCGATAGCCCAGCGGGTAGGGCATTTGCCTTGCACGCGGCCGGCCCATGCCGGCCCGGGTTCGATTCCCGGCATCCCATATGGTCCCCGAGCACCGCCAGGAGTAATTCCTGAGTGCAGAGCCAGGAGTAACCCCTGAGCATTGCCGGGTGTGACCCAAAAAAAGCAAAAAAAAAAAATAAAATAATAATTAACCATAGCCTGTAATTTTGCAGTGTCTGTATGTTGGGCCCCCAAAGATAGTCAAGTGTTTGCCTTGCCTGCACTGACCCAGGTTCAGTCCTTGGCACCCAATCGAATCCCTGAGCCCACCAGGAGTGATCCCAGAGCAAAAAGCCAATAGTAAACCCCTGGGTGTGGCCCCAAAACAATAAGAAAAGAGTCTGCACGGCTCTAATTTTTTTTCTCCCTCAGATGTCTGGGTTTAATACTGTGTGACCAGAGCGATGGTACAGCAGGTGGGGCATTTGTCTTGCACACGGCCGACCGGGTTCAACACCCAGCACACCCGTAGGTTCCCCTGAGTCCCACAGGAGTGATGCCTGAGTGCAGAAGCCCTCATCACCACCAGGTGTGGCTCAGAGGAAAAGATGCTGTGATACTGTCCTGTTTCGTGATGGCTCTGAAGTGGGGGTGGGAGCTCTCTGTTCCTGCCAGCCCAGAGCTGAGGCGGGGAGAGGCTGGCCCAGGCCGGGGGAGTCTTCCTCAGGCTCCTCCACTGGACCACCTTGTCGGACTGGCATGCAGGAAGGTGTGTTTACACCTAGTGTGAGTTAGCAAGTGCCTGTCTTGCTCAGGCCGCATTTGGATTTCCTCGGGCTATTTCCCTAGCGGTGTGAGCATCCGTTCAGCAGTGCAGGGGTGCCAGAGCTGAGCCCATCAGCCGCCCCAGGAGGACCGTCTCCTCCTCCCTTTATTTTGAAGGGCGTGGTGAACTTCTCAGAAAGTCTCAAAATAAAAGTAACAGTCGCTGGGTTTAATTTTAGAAAGAAGAACCCAGGTATCTGTTTCAGAGCTTTTGTGAAATCAGACTCTCAATGCTCTCTGGGTTGTTTGTGGACCAGGAGGAGCAGCTGGGAAGGGGGGTTTTTGGCCCCTGGTCTTGTCTGTTAGAGTCTATGGGAGCGGCCCCACGACAGAGACCCTGCCAAAGAGCCTTTCCCAGTCAACAGAAATGTCTGCTTGGCCCTGGCGCCCCAACAGACAGAGGTTTGGTTCCTCATTTTAGTTCTCCTGTTGAACACTGGTTTCTTTGTGATCGGCCTGGCGTGCTGGGCTGCCATCTGAGGGTGGGAGAAGCAGCCTTGCCCTGACTGGTGGTCCAGCTCTATCTAGGCAACTGTTGGGGACGAGTTGTGTGTGTGTGTGTGTGTGTGTGTGTGTGTGTGTGTGTGTGAGAGAGAGAGAGAGAGAGAGAGAGAGAGAGCGTGATAGCAGTCCTTCTTGGAGGAGCCCTGTGGAACTGAAGGAGTCAGCCGGGATTGTTTTCACTGCTGGCCCCTTCACAGAGCTTGAGCACTTTGACCTGTGAAGTCACTTTGAATTTCCTCTTCTCTTTCCTGTCCCAGTGGCAGCTCGGCCCAGGGCTGACAGATTCCTGCGGGGCTTCTCTCTGGTTCTGAAACCATATGTCACACTGCAGGCCTGAATCAGAAGGGGCCGCCACATACGGCTGCCACCATCTCTGCCGTTTTTTCTTTTTCCTGGCAAAAGGTTAAAATGCAACTAAAATTCTGCTTTCATGATTAATAAGTCACTACCACAGTTGTGTCTGATGCTTCCTGTTTGCCCCATTTTAGTATTTCAGTTAAACTGGTAAACCTCGGCGTCTTCGGGGCCCTTTTGGTGGCTCCAGCGTGAATGTAGCAGGACAGGGGGTAATGTCGGGTCCCTGCATTTGGGGAGCTCAGAGGACAGGGCAGCCCCCTGGAGCAGAAGGCGTGGGGCTGAGCGTCCGGGTGCTGCACGTGGGTGACTTGGTGTGGCTTTCGGGCTGGGCGGGCACTGGGAAAGCGGCAGACAGAAGTGCAAGGCCATGGGGGGCCTCTGGGAGCGGCAGTGTGGCCGCGGGGTCTTCCTTGTGACCTGGGCTTGGGTTTGAGTGACAGCGCAGAGACTCGTCTTCCCTCAGTGGCTCTTGCTGTTTTACGTCCTTCCATGCCCCACCCACCTGATCGGACTCAAAGACACGTCAAGATGGTTATGGTCGTCTGCAGACAGCTTTTGTGCATTTTTTTTCACACGACTCCTTTCAAGACAGGGACAAGGTCAGGAAAGTGGAACCCCGAAAGAGAAATAAGATGGAAGAGAGTGCTCAGAAACTGGTGTCAGGTCCAAACGTTTCATTTTCCTTTTTATTTGAGGGGAGAGCCTCCCAAGCAGGGCCTCGGGCCACAGCCGCCGCTCCCAGGGGTGCTCCACCCAGTGGTGGCAGCGGCTCCCCTGCTCAGGCCCAGAGGTGTTGAGGGCCACCAGGCCGAACATGTGGTGCTGGCGACGGAACTCGGGGCTACCGTCTGCAAAGCCCGTGTCTTGGAGCCCATTGGGCTGGTCTTCGGCCTCTGGACTCTTCTTTCCTGGCTGCTAGCTCAGTGTTTTCCTACTAACTTACTCATGAGAGGATAAGTTAGGTATTTATATTTTTCCCCAAAAACTAGTCCATTTTGAATGTAGCTAAACCAGGGAGCTTCTTGATCTGTGAGTAAAGAGTGGGTACTAATAAGGGTTAGCAGTGACGTGTGTGTGTGTGTTGATTCATCACAGGAGTGAGTGGTAAAGGCTGTGATGAGTAGCAATGCCCTCTGGGGGTTCGTCCCCCCCCCAGCAGATGCTGATATGGAGACAGAGCTGTGCAGGGGTTGCCCAGAGCACGAGCCTCTGTCTCCAAGGTGGGGCTTCGGGGCTAAAGCGATAGCACAGAGAGTAGGGTGTTTGCCTTGCACACGGCCAACCCGGGTTCCATCCCCAGCATCCCATATACGGTTGCCTGAGTACCGCCAGGAGTAATTCCTGAGCAAAGAGCCAAGAGTAACTCCTGAGGTCTGCTGGGTGTGACTCAAAAAGCAAAAGGAAAAAAAATTGTGAATATCTTTCTAATTGTATATCTCACGGTGGTATAATAAAATAAAGTTTATTTTTAAAAAAAAAGTGGGGCTCTGGCCATCGCGCCAGACAACAGGTCATGTTCAGAGCTGCCGCTCTTGTCTACGTCCATACCACCCTGAACGCGTCCGATCTCGTCCAAGCTGCCGCCCCGGTCTTTGTGACCTCGGGCAAGAGACTTCTCCAAGCGTGTGTGCCTTCTGGTGTTGGCATGAGAAATCTTCCCGGGTGGTTTTGTGTGGAAAAGGAGAGGATGGAATGGAAGTAGGTTCTGAGCTCTGTGCCTGACCCCGTAAGAAGGCGGCTGTGAGTGGCCTTGTTGGGTAATCGATGGTGGGGGACGGGGAATTGCCGATAACGCATTGCTCAGACCTGTTTTCTGTAAGGATGTTGGGTAGGGTGCCTAGCTGGGGTCTCCCTCATTTTCTCAGGAGGCCGTTCAGGGCATGTAACAGCTGACTCCAGTTCTCCTTGTCTGATGATAAATGCTGCCCACCCCACATCCAAATGAGTCTAAAACGCCCCAGCTTTGCTCAGAGACCCAGAATTGGTCCTCCTATACCAGGAGTCCCCACTGTCCTCCCAGCCTGTGAGCTAGGAGGCAGAGCTGGGCCCCCTTTGCACGCGCCCCACCCCCTCACCCCCACCCCAACCTCAGTGGTCCCAGCCTTAACTCTGGAGGTTGGAAAAAAAAAGAAAATATTTGTAGGCCAGAAGTCAATGAGGTGTCCTATGTTGCTTGGTTCTGTTGTATAAGCTTCTCAATCAAACCTGCATCCTTCCCTCTCATCACTACATCTTCGTCAGCTTCTCCCCAACACCTTAGGGACCCTTGAGCTACACTCAAGGACTTGCAGGTTTCCCTTTAAATCACTCATGGGGGAACAAAACCAGTTTCATAATAAATTTTAAATTCTTATTTCCCCTTCTTCATACAAAACAAAAATATAGGCTCCCTCCCAGGCTGACAGTTTCCTTTAAATAACATTTTGTTTTCTCTTGGGGAAGCTGTCTTGATGGCCCAAGACTCATTTCTAAAGTGAACCTAGTTTTTAGAAAAAATAGATCACCGGATGTCAAGCCTCGTGTTCAGAAGAAAATGAAACCAGCGGGTTGGAGGGGCCGCCTGGCTGCTGGAGTCTGGGAGAGGCAGAGCGGGGCGGGGCGGACGGGCGGCTTGGTGACTGGCTGGGGGGCCCCGACAGCATTTGATCCGGCCTTAGTCATTGGCGAGGCGGCTCTGCTTAGGTGCGTGGAGCACTTTCTCTGGAAGGTGAGTCACCACGCGGGGGGGGGGTGCCAGGCGATTCAGTCCTCAGCGGGGCTGCAGAGGGAGTCTTGAGCCGACCTTGGGGAACAGTCCTCCGACCTTGGGGAGCCACCCTCAACCATAACTCTTGCTCCTTGCCCCCAAGGCCTTTGGAGGAGCAAGAAGAAAACAACTGGTTTTCCTGGAAGAGCTGGAGACACAAACACACACACACACACACACACACACACACACACACACACACACACTCCTCCCCCCCAGCCACCACCGGGAAGGCTTTGCTGGGAGCAGGGCTGAGGCCAGAGCAGTGCCTGCACCCGATTCCCACCTTGAGGGCGGGAAATGGCCCGCTGCCAGGACAGTCAGCAAAGAGGCAGGAGGGGCACGCTGGCTGCAGGGAGCTGGGAAATCCCTTGGCAAAGAGCTGACAGCTACAGACCATGCTTCAGGAGAGAGTCCTGTCGGGGACCCCAGTGTACCGGGCTGCCTGGTGCCACCTGAAAGGGAGACTCAGACCGTCAGCACAACTGCAAAGGCTGGAGACACGGGAACACACAGCCCGCCACACGACAGGCAGGAGACACGGGAACACACAGCCCGCCACCCGACAGGCAGGGGACACGGGAACACACAGCCCGCCACACGACAGGCAGGGAGACACGGGAACACACAGCCAGCCCGCCAGACACGGACACACACACGGCAGGCAGGAGACACGGGAACACACAGCCCGCCACACGACAGGCAGGAGACACGGGATCACACAGCCCGCCACACGACAGGCAGGAGACACGGGAACACACAGCCCGCCACCACGACAGGCAGGGAGACACGGGAACACACAGCCCGCCACCACGACAGGCAGGAGACACGGGAACACACAGCCCGCCACACGACAGGCAGGAGACACGGGAACACACAGCCCGCCACACGACAGGCAGGAGACACGGGAACACACAGCCCGCCACCACGACAGGCAGGAGACACGGGAACACACAGCCCGCCACACGACAGGCAGGAGACACGGGATCACACAGCCCGCCACCACGACAGGCAGGGAGACACGGGAACACACAGCCCGCCACACGACAGGCAGGGGAGACACGGGGAACACACAGCCCGCCACATGACAGGCAGGGGACACGGGAACACACAGGCCGCCACACGACAGGCAGGGAGACACGGGATCACACAGCCCGCCACCACGACAGGCAGGAGACACGGGAACACACAGCCGGCCACACGACAGACAGGGATGGGGGACTCCTAAGAAGCGGCTGTCCCGGCCCCTGATTTCTGGTTTCAGCTTCCCTCCAAGGCCCTGCCTAGGTAGGTGTCCCTCGAGGCAGAGTCGAGCGCCGTTAGCACTGGTGGACAGGGACATCTGTCCACCAGTGGGCTAGAAAGGACTCATGTCGCTTTGTCAGGTGCCTTGCTGCCGGAGTCTGCCACACACCAGCCCCTCACCCCCACCCCCTGCCCTGCACCAGCCAGAGTCTCTGCAGCAGGCCTGGCTCAGGGACCCCAGCCAGAACCCGTCCACTGGACTAACGGCCATGACCGTCGGCCAAAGAGAAGGTGACAGCCCCAGACACACGCGTGTCCCCGGCACAAACACAGCCCAGGCCCCACTCGTCACTGAGGGCAGAAGAACGGCTCCTGGAGCAGGAACTTAACGTCTGTCTTAGCTCCTTCTCTGCTCCCCCTCCCAGACCCTGGGCCTCTCTGCCTCCCTGCAGGCTCTGCCAGACTTGGGCAGGGTGGAGCTGGAGCCGCAGCTGCTCAGAAAAAAAAGTCAACAGAAAGTTGTTTATCCGACACTCCTGTACCATCAAGTCTGTGGGACCCAAAGGAGGTCAAGCTTGATAAGAAAATACAATCCTGGGCAGGGTTGCCCGGAAGTCTCAAAAGGTGGCCTGTTCCCTCGGGCACCTTCCTGCCTTGCCAAGCAGTGTCTTGCCCACAGTGGGCATTCAGAGCTCCTAATGACTGATGGCACAAGCCACCGGGTGTTCCTCCATGGGAAGAGACCTTTGCCCAGTTCCCGCGGGCGGACAGCGTGCACCCTAGCTGAATCCGTGGTGTGCAAGATCTACCTCACTTACACCCACCCGTCACACCCACCTCCTGCTGCCACGGACGTGTCCTTCTGCTGGGACACTCGCCTGGTCAGTACTGGGCTACTGGGGGGTTTGGAAGGAGAGCCCAACTCTGCCAGTTTCCCGTGTGAGCAGTGACCATCAGGAGCGGACTCCTCTGGCACCAGCCGTTACATGGGTGAGCCAGTGCACCCCACCTCCCACCTAGCGCCTTTCTGTAAATTGATGCCCCAGTGGGTGCTGTTTGTGGCAGAGATAGGTCATCTTCTCAAGCATTTGCAAAGAATTGGGTCTCTAAGTAAGCTTATTTTTTTTCTTGCCTTTTTGGGTCACACCCGGCAATGCTCAGGGGTTACTCCTGGCTCTGCACTCAGGAATTACTCCTGGCGGTGCTCGGGGGACCATATGGGATGCCGGGGATTGAACCCGGGTCGGCCGCATGCAAGGCAAACGCCCTCCCTGCTGGACTATCTCTCCAGCCCCTCTAAGTAAGCTTTATAAAGCCTGGAGCCTGAGAGATAGAACAGCAGGTGAAGCACTTGCTTTGCACACGGCTGACCCAGCTTTGATCTCCAGCATCCCATATGGTCCCCAGATCCCACGGGAGTAATCCCTGAGTGCAGAGTTAGAAGCCCTGAGCACCTCCAGGTATGGCCCAAAACCAATAAAGGGGGCGAGGGGTAAGAGGGGTGAAATGATGCATGCATGGAAATATCATTAAACTATTCTAAGACGTGGGGGGGCTGGGGGCATTTGCCTTGCATGCAGTTGACCTGGGTTTGATCCCGGCATCCCATATAGTTCCCCAAGCACAGCCAGGAGTAATTCCTGAGCTCAAAGCCAGGAGAAACCTCTGAGAATCACCAGGTCTGGTCCCAAAACAAAATTAAAGAGTGCCAGAGTGATGGTCTAGCGGGTAGGACCTTTGCCTTGCATGCCACCAACCCAGCTTCAATTCTCCAGCATCCTATATGGTCCCCCAAGCACCACCAGGAATAATTCCTGAGTGCAGAGCCAGGAATAACCTGACCGAGGTGCAGACCCTGAGTGCGGGTGCGCCCCAGCAGTGCAGAGCCCAAGCAGCCAGGGGACGGGCGAGTCAGCCTGGCTCCCGGGGCCCCCTCATCCACTCGTGGCACAGCCCCTACAGCCGGGACCTCCCACCAGTTCTCTGTCCACCCCCTGCCCCGCCTGCTGCCTGGAGGGTAGAGGAGCTCCCAAGGAAGAGGCCTGAGAGCTCGCGACACCCCCACGCCTCTTTCCTTTGAGGGCTTGGGGGCAAGGGCAGGGCTCTTGGTTGTGGCTGGCTGCTCCCCCCTCAGCTAGTCCCAGAGCAGTGCCTATAAGGAGGTCACGGCCAGGGCCCACTTCCTAGTGCCCAGCGCCTGGGCTGGCCACCGGCTGGGAAAGCAGGGCGATTTTTGTCTCTTGTTTGTTCTGTAGTTCCTCAAACCAGTTTCTCCATTTCGGCCCCAGTCACCAGGGATGGCGTGAACCCTAGACTCCTTCCTCCCGGGGACGCCTGCTCTCCCCCCCCCATCTTCCAGGGACACAGGCAGAGCCTGCTAGAAGGCAGGGCTGCCACTACCAGCGCAGTGACAAGGGAAGGAGTGAACGTGGCCTTTTTTTTTTTTTTGCGGGGGGTTGGGGAAGGGGGTGCTGGCCAGTGTCTGGTTCAGAAGATTAAGGGGAGCTCCTTATCCTGAGCACGTCTGCCTGCAGCGACCACCCTAAGGCTTGCCTCCACCCAGCATGTCAGAGCAAGCCCAGGGGCAGGCGTGATTTCCGTTTCAGTGTCAGGGACGCTGTCTGCACGGAATGTTCTACACTGCAGCCCCCATGTGCTCAGAATACGCAGTGATACAGAATGCCCCAACCTGTAGGTTGTCCGTGACACCCAGCTCCTCTTACTTTCTGGTTTTTGGGCCACACCAACTAGTGCTCAGAGCTTACTCCTGGCTCTGCGCTCAGGGGTCTCTAGTGGGCGGAGCTCAGGGATTGCCAGGGATCAAACTCAGGTTGGCTGCATGCAAGATAAGCACCCCACCCGCTGTTCTAATTCTCCAGCCCCCTGGTTTGTTTTTCTTTTTTTGATTTTGGGCTACACCCGGCCTATGCTTGGAGATTGCTCCACGCAGTTGTCAGGGGGACCAGGAGATTCGAGGGGTCAAACCACACATGCAAGGCAAATGCTCTCCGACTCTCGAGCCAGATCCTGGCGTTTTTAGGGAACGTATTTAAAATCCTCTGCTTCTGGCAGCAGCGTGAAGCGCGCCTGTGGTTGGCTCCCGGCCCTGTTCTCTGCTCTGATTCCATTTCTGCTGCTGCCCATCACACCCGCCCCGGCAGTGTTTCCATTTGCTCTTCTTGGCTTTCCTAGTGCAGAAGATTCCGAGTTGAACTCTGGTGTGGGTGGGCTAATGCCCACAGGCAGGTCCCCGTGGGTCCGACTTGGAGTCTTGGCTCCATTGCCATTTTTAGGATCACTTTTCCTAGAGTTTAGGCAGAATTCAGGCTCCTGTTTCCTAGTGAGGGATTCCTCCTGAGTTTCGCCTAAGAGAGAAACTTTAGGTTTCTCTCTAACTGACCTGGCAATTGTTGCAGCTTCTGCATTTGAATCCCAGTTTTTAGATCTCTTTATTTTTTTTTAACTTGGGTCTCTTGGAAGTAGATACAGTGTCCGGTGTTAAGGGTCTGGGCTTTAGGCATAAAAACACCCCATCTGCCAACCCTCATTTGTACTTGGGCAAAATAACTTGACGTGCCGAGTCTGTTTCTCTCCCTGTGTCCTGGAAATACACTAGGGCCTTGCTCCCAGAGATAGTGTGATGACGCAAGAAACAGGCATCTTCTCGCATCTGCAAGGTTTGTGCTTGTCCTGATAAATATAAAATCTCTGTTTAGCACTGACTTGGCAAGTTGAAGCCCTCCCTATTGCTTAGTTATAAGGCATTATAATATAGTTTGAATGCCCAGGTGAAGCAATAATGCTTTACACAGTGTTGAAGATTAGAAGCACACAGCTGTCATGGCCTCGCTAGAAGATGAGGGGCCGCAGAGACAACCGCAGGGGAAGGCATTTGCCTGATCCCCAGTGTCCCGTATGGTCCCCAGAGCATCACCAGGAGTAATTCCCGAGTGTAGGGCCAGAGTAAGTCCTGAGCATCAACAGGCGTGGGGCCCACAACCCCCATCCCCCAAAAAAAAAAAGAATAAAACAGGATAGGAGAGGAGGAAGGTTAGGAGGGAGGGGAGGGAGGGAAGGACACAGAGGTACATTCCCTAATAGATGGTGAGCAATGATCACTCCCATTCGTATTTTTATTCTCAGCAGCGTCTGACTTGTGGTCGTGTGTAAGCACATAGCAACTCAGACCTCCCAGAAACTACCTGTGACCAGGGGCTTCAGCGTTCTGGTCATGGGCTGCCTCATTCTCCAGGGGTTGGGAGCTGCGACACTGGCAGGGCTGATGTGTGGACGTGGAGCGCTGCCCAGGTCAGCCTTCCAGGGGGTGGCCTTTCCAGCTGAGCCCTCGGCCTCCACTCCAGGCCTTCGTCCCTTAGCAGTTCCTGCTCAGGCCGCTATGGGAGATGGAGAGGAGAGGACGGATGGGCAGGTAGCGGCACTCCAGCCCTGGTCAGGACCCCTCACCTGACAGCTGCCCTCTCCTCTTGCTCGGGCAGCGCTGGGTGCCAGGCGCTCTCAGAGCCCTCTCAGCTTTTTCCCTTGTACTTAGTTGCCACGTGAAATCCTGTGACGCCGACCGGGCTCCGCTTCATTGGTGACACTCTCAGATTCCGTGGCCTGCCAGAGGCCACGCGCCAGCATGTTGAGAGATCAGGATTCGAACTCAGATCTTTAGATCCCAGTGCCAGGCTGTCGCGGGCGATGCCTCAGCCTGTTATCAAGTGACACATTGGAATAAGTGCTCTCCAAGGACACCTCGGTCTCAAGAGCATGCTGTGGTTCCTTTATCATTTGGTGATCATATTCCCCAACTAGATTTTGAGGCCCTTGTGGCCAGCAGTGGTCTCTTGCTGGCACCCAGCCACTGTGTTAGCAGCCAACCTGATCGCCCTGCCGGGCGCTGCGGCTCTTGACGCAGGCGCTCCGTGGCAGAGAGCTGCCAGGAAGTGGAGCCCACATGGCCAACTCCTGGGATATACCACCCTGATAACTTCAGGCACAGCCAAGTGACTGCAGTTGACTGGTTTTGCATTACTGCTCAGAAGAGTGAAGAATTGGAAAGAGCATGGAAACCCATGCACAGGTGGTGGGGACGTGGCGGCGCCCTGGGACCATTCGGCAGAGTGAGACGCACACGCATTGCCACGGAGCCGTGTTGGGGTGGCCGGCTGAGTGAAAGGAGCGCCAGTGGCTTAGGGAGAATGTATAGTCCCGTGTTTATTTTTAAATCGTCCTAGTCCCAAGTTCGGGAGAAAGCTTAAAGGGCTGGAGCATATGCTTTGCTGCTGGGGTCAGGTCCAGCACCACTAAGGATGGCCCTGAACTCTGTGTCCACGTATGATACTGCTACCAGCTTACAGAGCATGAGGAGGACGCCCTGCAGGGACTTCGCTTCCTTCCTTTCCTCCCTCGCTCCCTCCTTCATGCCTTCCTCCCTTCCTCCTCTCCTCCCTCCCTTCCTCCCTTCCTCCTCTCCTCCCTCCCTGCCCCTCTCTCCCTCCCTCCCTTCCTTCCTCCCACCTTCCCTCCCTCCCTCCCTCTCTCATCCCTCCTCTATCTCTCCTCTCCTTCCTTCCTTCCATTTGCCCTTCCTTCCTCCCTCCTTCCTCCCTTTCCTCCCTCCCTCCCCCTCTCTTCCCTTGGTTGTGATGCCTGAGGGTACACACTGGGTTGTGGGGCGCCCCAGAGGACGTGCTTACACACACGCATGCTCCCCAGAAACTGCTCCTTTGCTTGTGTTCTTGCATGTGTGGTCGTAGGGCACAGGGTGTGACTCGTGCCCCCCCAGCGGGACTAACACCTGAGCTCCATGCTCATGCGCCCTGGCCGACTGGGCAAAGGAGGTGCTGAGGCTCCCAGACAGCAGAGCTGCAGAGACCTCACCCTGGCCGGGTGGGTGCCATCCTGGGGCTGACGCGGGAGTCCTGGCAGCTGGGCTGCTCACTGGCCGGCCGGAGAGGGGCCCGCCGCCCCTCGGTCTCGCTGTCCTTTCCCTAGTCCGCTTCCCTGGGGACTGTGGTTTCTACCCAGCTGAGTCAGTTCAAGGGACAGTGCTCGCAGATGGCTGTCAGCGACTTCTGTGATGAGCGCTGCCGCTCGGCTTCTATTTGTGATCATCCGAGGACAAAACACATGGTGCTGCGGCTGGCGCTCGTGCTGGCTGTAAGAAAGGCAGGGGGTAGGGTGGTGCCAGGCCCAGACATGGGGAGAAGCCGCAGAGCCGGGCGTCAGGGGAGAGCCTGGGTTCCTTCCTTCTTCACTGCTTAAGTCAAGGGTGGGATCTGAGGGCGGCCTCAATCCGGGAAGCCTAAACCAGGCGAGTTTTTCTGGCTCGTCGCTCCTCTCCTTATGTAACATCTGACCGGCTCATCTTTATTTTCTTTCCAAGTGCAGAAGTAACCCTTGTTCGCTCTCACAATTTAAACCACATGCGCCTCTCCGCTCTGCGACCTCCCAGCTCCAGCTGGCCGGCTCCGTCTTACTTTCCAGCTGCCCTGAAAGTCTTCCTCCAGGGCACTGCCTTGTCTGGTTCTCTCTCCTTCATAGCTCTGGTGAGGCTTCCGGGGCACCAGCTGGAGAAGGAAGGTGGGTCTCCAGTCCCACTCACAAATGTGAACCAGATTCCTCCGAAACCCCCCGCCCCCAAGACCCCTTTTTGAGTGAGCTTGTTTTTTTTGCTAAATCATACTTGGCTGAGAACATTCCTGCAGGGATGCTTTCACACTGGACCCGGGTCCAGATGCGGCTTTGCGTGGATAAGCTTCCTGTGTTCTTTTGAACCACGTGGAAGCACTGTCTATTAAAGAAATGAAAACAGGGGCTGGAGTGATAGCACAGCGGGTAGGGTGTTTGCCTTGCACACAGCCGGCCCAGGTTTGATCCTCTGCATCCCATATGGTCCCCCCAAGAACCACCAGGAGTAATTCCTGAGCAAAGAGCCAGGAGTAACCCCTGAGCATTGCCGGATGTGACCCAAAAAAAAAAAAAAAAAAAAGATGCGGCTCAAGCAACCGAGCGCCTGCCTTGAATATGTGAGGGCCTGAGCCCACCTGTGAAAGACAGCCCAGACGCGCAGGGACGCCCCACAAGGTTAGGCCACGCGGAGACCCACAGGGCTGAGTCAGCGGCGAGTGGCGGAGATCAGCCTGGCCAGAGCCCAGACCCAGTGTTCAGGGAAACAGTGGTCAGACGTCTGGGAGCGCTGAGTCGGGCTGGGTCCAGAAGCAGTGGGAACCAGCCTGAGAAGCTGGTGGCCTGTGGGTGGAAGGGTGCGCAGGGCGAGGCGCTGCAGTGGGAATCTGGCCGGTCAGCTGTCTTCAACCTGCAGGGGGACCTGGTAGGCAGCTATGCCAGGCAGCCGTGGTCACGGACCCCGTGGTGGCCGTTGGCAGCCAGTCACCAATTGTCTTCCATGCATCTCACTTAACCCGCGGTCTGACCCGTGGGCAGGGTGGGGGAGACAGATTTCTGTGGGCAGGTGAGGGTTCTTTTCCATAATTGATCTGTGAGAGTTTAATGATTGATGTGCGTTCACGTTTCATGACCTCCTTAATGGGAAATGCTTATGCAGAAATCGCTCCCCTGGGAAGCAGGCCTGGGGATGATGGGGCGTTAGGTGTTGCTGTGTCCCAGAGCCCTAGGGGTCTTGGCCATGTGAGACCTGGCACATGGGGACAGTATCCCAACAGCTGGGCTCTCAGTGAGGCCCAGCACCGCCCCATCCATTTGGACACCCTCCAATCATGCCCCTCTCACCAAGAGTTGAACGAACCCCCTCGGGGGACGTATGAGGACCCCTCCTGGCCCTCCAGTCTGGGACCGGAACTGCTCACAGCTTCCTCCCCCAATCTGAGCTGTGCCCGTCAGCACCTTGGAACTGGGACAGACTCTCCCAGCCGTGCCTTAGCCTCGCCCTGCCCCGCCACCGGCACGCACTCCTTTTCGGTGGCTGTTTACCTTCCCAGTATCCCTCCTCCCCGCGTCTCCTGTCTTGACTACTGTTCTGACCCCGGCCCTCTGGCGGGCAGCCCCGCCACCCCTGCCCCCGAGCCCCCTCTCTGACATTGTCACTTCTTGGGTGGAATGTGAGCTCCTCCAGGAACTGTGCCGTCTGCCTCCCGGAGAGGCTGAAAGAGGAAGCAGAGAGTGAGATTGATTTTTTTGGCTAATGTCTTATTCAGGAAGTTGAGTCAGTCCACGCCTGCTGGTGCCCCCTCCGGGCAGCCAGAGAGGGACGGTTTCTACACCCAGATGGAGCGGGCTCTGGGCGCAGTCTGCTCTGGTCCCTCTGTGGACAGTTTTTTTTTTTTTTTTTTTTTTATTTTTGGTCACACCCGGCAATGCTCAGGGGCTACTCCTGGCTCTGCACTCAGGAATTAACTCCTGACGGTGCTCGGGGACCATATGGGATGCCGGGATCGAACCCAGGCCGGCACAGGCTGGCCGCTTGCAAGGCAAACGCCCTATCCGCTGGGCTATCGCTCTGGCCCCACTCTGTGGACATTTTTTGGATGACCCTGTAAGATGAAGACTGTTGTTGTTTGGGGGCCACACCTGGTGGTGCTCAAAGATCACTCCTGGGGGCCAGAGTGATAGCACAGCGGGTAGGCGCTTGCCTCGCATGCAGTCGACCTGGGTTCGATCCCGGCATCCCATATGGTCCCCTGAGTTCCTTCAGGAGTAATTCCTGAGCAAAGAGCCAGGAGTAGCCCCTGAGCTTTTTGGTGTGACCCAAAAAAAAAGCAAAAAAAAAAAAAAATCAAAGATCACTCCTGGCAGGGCTTGAGGGACCATTCGGGGTACCGGGACTGAACGCAGGTCAGTCACAGGCAAGACAAATGTCCTCCCCACGTTTGTCTCATTGCTGCATCCTCAAGGGGAAGGTTTGTGTTTCCCGTGGGACCTGGAGCTCTGCAGCAGAGGCAGAGGCTTTGGCCCCCTGAGTGCAGAGCGGAGGTGCAGCAGGCCCTGCCGTTGTCTCGCAGGTGGCACGAAGGGTGGCAGAGGGCCACGGGAACAGCCCGCACTCCACATCAGCCCCACGGCTCACCCCGGAAGCTCAGAGAAGGAAGCGCCGAATGCCAGGGCTTGGAGAAGAGAAGTGCAGGGTGAAGCGCGTGTTTTGTGCCAGGGAAGCCCGAGCTTGTTGAATCTGATCACCCTGAGCGTGCTCCCAGCACAGCGCTGGCATAGTCCCCAGCCACCTCTGGCATTGCCCCTCCCAAAATAAACAGAAAATTCAGGCCCACCCAGGGTTCCCAAGCAGGCTCCAGGTACGGCTGCTGGTGCCTCCCTCCTCCCCTGTCGCTATAATAGTGTGAGTCTTGGCAAGTTATGGGCTGTCTTGAGCCTCAGTTTTCACATCTGAAAATGAGGTTTGAGAGGGTAGTTTAGGGTGAAAGATAGTAAAGGTTTTTAGGTATTGGCCTCGCACGCAGTCAACCCCAGTTGTACCATTGGTTGTGTGACCCCAAAGCAAAAAAATAGAACAATAAAATGTTAGATTATTTGAATGATAGTACAGTGGGGAGGGTGTTGCATGCAGCCAACCCAGGTTCGATCCCCGGCATCCCTATGGTCTCCCAAGCACCGCCAGGAGTAATTCCTGAGTGCAGACCTAGGAGTGACCCCTGAGCATCACCAGGTGAGACCAACAAAAAAAAAAAAAAAAAAAAGGTCTATTAGAGTCCTCAAGTAATCCTGATAAACCAGTTGTTTGGAGAACTGGAAGGAATCTCAAGACATTTCCTGGGCCAGAGGAAATAGCCCAAAAGGCTGGATCACATGCTTTGCATGTTGGGGCCCTAGGTTTGACCCCCCAAAGTCCTAAGCACTAGTTAGGTATGGCCCCTAGTTCCCTCCCCCAAAAAAAAATACAAAAGATTTCCTGGGCTATTGGCTTTCTACTCTTCAGGATGATTTAGAATTCTGTGGAGGCCTTGGTGACGCAGGCAGGCAAACCCATCATCCCTCTCGTTTGACTCGCCTATCACTTGCGTGCTCCTGGCTCTTACATATATACAGGCTGAGCTGATTTTGACAGAAATGGTGCCAGCGGGATGGTACAGCAGATAGTGCAGTTGCAGCACATGCCAGATTCATTCTTGGCACCCCATAAGGCCCTCTGAGCACTACCCTGAAGCTCAGAGCACTGCCAGGTGTGGCCCCAAAATAAAACAAAACAAAGAAATGGTCCTCCCAGGGCTAGAGAGATAGTACAGTGGGTAGAGCATTTGCCTTGCATATGACTGACCCAGGTTTGATTCCCCTCGTATACCACCAGGGATAATTTCTTTTTTTTTTTTTTTTTTGGGACACCCGGCGGCCGGGTTCTCGCACTCAGGAATCACTCCGGCGGCCGGGACCATATGGGATGCCGGGATTCAAACCCGCGACAGGCCGCCCGGCAAGGCAACGCCACCCGCGCGCACGCCCGGCCCCACCAGGATATTTCTGAGTGTAGAGCCAGGACTTACCGCTGAGCGTCTCTGGGTCTGGCCCAAAACCAAAATAAACAAATTTAAATGGTTCTACCACTTTAAACAGATATGTCTGTGTATGTATAAATTGGCCAATTCTTCTGATTCCTGGTCTGTTTTTATCGCTGGGCGCAAAAAAAAAACAGGGCGCTAAAATGTACATTTTAAATGGAAGATGTTATTTTCGTACCATCCAGTTATCTAAAACTTTATTTGACTCTAACCCCATTCCTATCCCAGAATCCCAGGTCTCCTGAAACAGGCATGGTCCCTTCTAGCCTTCTGCCGGGACGAGGACTCTGCACTGTCCAGTGTGACGTGTGGTCACAGGAACTGCTTCAGATATTTCACTTGATCTGAGCTGATGTGAGAATAAGGAGCCGCACACAGCTAGTGGCTGCCGTAGCTAACGCTCGGCCTTAAGGTCTAACAGGGGTCAGAGGGTGACCCCGGCCCCTTAGCGTCAGAGTCACCCAGAGAGTTGGTTCTCAGGACAGAAACTAGGCCCGCGGCCCAGCAGCAGCTTGAGTTGGTCTGAGCGGGTGTGCTTTAAGAGCTTGTCTGGTTATTTGGTCTCGCTGTCGGCTTGGAATGTGCCCATTAGCGAGCTCTTCCTTCGTGTGTGAGAGTGGAACCAGGATCAGGCACAGGAATCAGGATCAGGATCAGGCCCTGGCCTCGATCTTCTGGCTGAAGCAGTCCTCTGGGAAATGTCAGATCTTTGGAGAATGTGGTGAACGCTCAGGATCTTGAACGGTACAAGCTCCGTGGAGTTTGGCGGGGTCTCACCAGCCTCCCCAGAGTCATCCATTAATTTCTCAGCCAGTGGGGCCGGAGCAGTCGTATAGCAGGTAGGGCACTGGGCTTGCACAGCAGCCGACCCAAGCGTTCAGTCTCAGCATCCATAAGGCCCTCTGAACCTGAAGACAACTGGGTATGGCCCTACACAACAACCAAACCCAGAATTCCTCCCCCGGAGGTCTAGCCCAGCGGTTATGCATGTGCCCTACAGGCGTGGGACCCCAGTACTGGGGAAAAACATTTTAAAAAGTTCTCAGCTGGGACCAAAAATCTCTAACTGATGAGGGAGACAGGTTTGAGTAACCAGGACTTGAGCTTGTTGTTTGGGGACCAGAGCGATAGTAAGTACAGCGGGGAGGGTGCCTGCCTTGCACAAGGCCGCCCCAGGTGTGAGCCCAGCACCCGTATGGTCCCTTCGCCCACCAGGAGTGATCCCTGAACACAGAGCCAGGAGAGCACCAGAGCCAGAAGAACCCTGAGCACCTCTGGGTGTGTCCGGGGGACAGTCCAGGCCCCTCTAGGACCCCTCCCAGCATTCCTAGCTCAGACTCATCCAGGGAGATATCTCCGCCATGCTACACAGGACAGAGCACAGGCAGTGGACACGCTTCAGGCCCTAGGACACACCCACCCACACGCTCCACCCAGGTCCAGCCCTCTCCTTGCCCTTTGTGCCCTCCTACGGGGGCTGAGGGGATTGGCCCTTGCTCCTCCTCCCCTCCCCAGCCCCGGAGTCGGCAGAGCATGTTCCGGCCAGAGCGCATTGGGGCTTCAGCTTGTCGACAGAAAGACACAGCCAGCTCCCACACATAGTCTTCGTCCCCTCTCTGGCTTGCAGGAGAAAAGGTACAAAGCTGTGAGGTGACAAGTTGGGCTAACAGGCCGGCAGCAAAGCCCGGGCACCATCCCAGCCTTAAAGCAGAACCCCTGTGGGAGCCAGAACCACAGAGACAGGCCTGCCAGCTGCGAGCACCGCCGTCAGCCCAGTGTCCCCAGAATAACCCTTTGAAGTGGGAGGCTGTCCTTGAGGGTGAGTCAGTGTCACGTGCTGCCCATGACAGCCAGTCGCAAGTCTCCTGGGCAGGACGCATGGCCCCAGGAGGTGAGGCCACCCCTCTTCCCCGTGCCCTTCACTTCACGTGTCTGTGTTTTGTTTTGTTTCTTTTTGGGTCATGCCTGGTAATGCTCAGGGGTTACTCCTGAATCTTCACTCAGGAATTACTCCTGGCACTGGGGGACCATATGGGATCCCGGGATTGAACCCCGGTCGGCTGCGTGCAAGGCAAACGCCCTACCCGCTGGGATATCGCTCTGGCCCCCTTCACGTGTCTGGACTGGCTCCTCCACAGCCTCCTGGGGGCTCTGCCCACTGGGGTGGGGGGCGCTGCTGGCTGGGAGCTGGAGGTCTGAGCTCAGCTGCCTCTGTGACCGAAGGGAGGCCGGCCTGCAGCTACTCAGCAGCCGGATGAAAGATACACTCCGTGTGCCCAGGGGAGCCTGAGCGGAGGGTGGGACGGCCCAGCTCTGCCCCACCACCACCCCCAGACTCGTCTCTGCAGGTCATCCCCAATTCCCTCCTCCTGCCTTGGCCCCCTGCTGCTCCCCGGGAGGGCACCCCCTTGCCACTCTCTCTCACCAGAGAGACTCGAGGTCGCAGCCTGGTCCCACGGCCCCCACCTGCAGGCCGATGGCCTTGGGCCTGGGCCTATTTGCATCTGTGTTTGGTTTGGGGCCACACCCAGTGGTGCTTAGGGCTTACTCCTGGCTCTGTGCTAGCCCCAGGGCCACTCCTGGCAGGTTCAGAGGGCCCGATGGGTTGCTGGGAATGAGACCCGGTTCAGCCATGTGCAAGGCAAGCCTGTTGTGCATGTGAAAATGAAGGTTAAGGGCATCTGTGTCTCTGCTGCCACCTGGCTCTGAGAGGAGCACAGGACTTGGGTCTATCTCCCGGGACAGCAGCGGGGAAGGGGATGCTGCTCCGGCCCCCAGGGCCTTACATGGAGGCGGTACCTTCCCTAAGAGCGCCCCTTCCGAGGCCTTGGGATCAGCAGATCGAATAGCAGGGCTGCCGCCTCAGCATCAGAGTCTGCAGGTGGGGTCCTAAAGGGCGGAGATGGAGGTCCAGGTGGCAATGACCCCCCAACCCTCACCGCCCTCCGTGCCAGCTCGGGAGCTGTCAGCCTGCTGTGTCCCTGCCTGCCGCGCCTTGGTCTGCCATTGTGTCCCCAGAGCAGAGGGGCCACCTGCCACCCTCTGGAGCCGGGGTCCCAACGTCAGGCCATGGAGAAGGACGGATGCGCTGCTCAGAGAGAGCTGCCGACGCCCGTCCTGCACAGCAGCCATCCTGGGCTTCGCCTCAGAAGTCTCTGCCCTTGGGGGGAGTCACAGCCCCCTGGAGATGGGCTGTTCTCTTCCCCGTGGATCTCGGCGCCTCTCCCACGTGCTGCTCGAGTGGCTCCTCAGCCCCACCCCATCCTTGTGCTTTGTCCTGTCTTAGAGGAGGTGGAGGTTCATGTCAGAAATTCAGAAGTGCTGCTGTTGAATGTTGCCTGTAGGAAAAAATAAATGTCGGGAAGTTTCTATCATCCATACACAGCTCTATCCTTCCATGCTTACACACACACACACACACACACACACACACACACACACACACACACACACAGAGCTCCCTACCTCCTTCAGGGAAGCAAAACCAAACCTGGTTCTCCCCACTTGGAGTAAAGCCTCTAGAGACGGTGTAGACAAGTCCCCACGAAGGCAGGGTCTGTGCCGAGTCCGTGAGTAACTCAGGGTTTGAGTTCAGGTTTGCTGTCTTCGCCCCCGAAAAGCAGGAGGCTGAGCCACAGGGCAGGAGAGTAGCGAGGCGTCTGTGCTGCACCGTTCCCGAGGAGGCCACAGTCCTTGCTGGGCAAGCAGGGAGCCCACAGAGGGAGGGACCAGGGAACCAGAGGACCCCAAGAGGCAGACTCCTGCCATTTGAAAGGGGCCGGGAGACCCAGCCCGCTCCTGTCCGCTGCGCTTTCTCAGGAGCTGGCAGTGACGTCCCGCTCTGGCCTCTCACAGGTGAGTCTCAGCCTGGGAAATGGCAGTAATGGAAGTGGCCTGCCCAGGCGCGCCTGGCTCGGCGGCCGGGCAGCAGAAGGAGCTGGCGAGCACCAAGGAGAAGATGCAGGCCCTGGGGAAGGACAGCTCCCTCAGCCAGCTCGAGGTGGTGAACAAGAGCCCGGTGTTCTGCGGGAAGTGGGAGATCCTGAACCACGTGATCACCAAAGGCACCGCCAAGGAGGGCTCTGCGGGAGGCCCGGCCGCCATCTCCATCATCGCCCAGGCCGAATGTAAGGCTGTGAGGGGCGGAGGGCGGGCATGCAAGGGTGGCCGGGCCTCGGGGTCCCCTGTGCAAGAGGGAAGGCCAGGGAACCCCTCTGTGGGATTCTCAGACGCACACCTGGGAGGTGGAGATGAGGAGCCAAGATGCGCCCCCAAGTCAAGACCAAGGGTGATGCCGCCCGTCTGGGCTGAGCTGGGGGAGGAGAGCGGGGCTCGGGGACGTGCCAGGGGATCAACGGCCTTTCAGCTTTGCTGCTGTGACCTTGGGTATCTCTGGAGAGGCCAGGTCCCCCAGCAGATCCTCTGTGGCCAACCTGCCCCGAGTCTCAGGCAAGGTGGCTTCCGCTCACAAGCTCTGGGGCCCCTCAGGGCCTGAGAAACGCCCCCTTTCCACCCAGGCCAGACATGCACACTTGTTCACACACATGCACACGCGTGCTCTCCTCGAGCGCTTGCTGTGCACCCTCACACGTGGGAATTGGCTCACTTAAGCTCCGCAGGAGGGAACGAGGCAGGTGCCCCGATGACCACTTAGAATTGTGTCCTCTGACCTTAGCCATGAAGCCAGGCGGGAGTGTGTGAGCAGACAAGGGGGGGGGGCTTTGGGAAGGGGGGAGGCCGAGGAGCCCCCTGAGCCCTGGCCCACCACCTCGCCTTTCTTTACTTAGGTGAGAACAGCCAGGAGTTCAGCCCCACCTTCTCGGAGCGGATTTTCATCGCAGGGTCCAAACAGTACAGGTAAGCAGGCCAGCCGGGTGGCAGGGCCAGGAACTGAGACGGTCCCCACCCCGCCAGCCACTGCCCAGGCTGCTCTTGGCACCCTCCAGACTCTACCCCTGGAGTCACTGCCACAGGACAAGGAGTCTCGCATCCTAGAGACTTCCCTATCCCATCAGGAGGGAGGGTGCGGTGCGCGCAGAGAGGGGGACAGACCCGGGGAGCCGCCACATCCCCGAGCCAGACTCCATCTGCTCCCTGGGCCCCCAGTGATTTTTGGCCACAGAAGCAGGAGCTGGACACAGTCCCCGCCTCTGCTGGCACTTGGCCCTTTCATCTGTGGGGTTCGCAACTGCTAGTGATAACGGCGGGAGGGCCGGGCCGCTGCCCTTGAACCCAGACACTCCCGTGCCTGTTCACATTCCTTAGCCGCCTTTCGGCCCAGGGTGGCTCCACTTCTTCTGACGGGCCAGTTCCTTCAGCAGCCTGAGAAGCCGGTGGGGAGCCAGCAGCAGGCCTTTCATCCCCAAACTGGGGTGAGTCTGCTTCCTTTGCGGGGGCAGACGATGAGGCCCCCCAGAGGGTGGCAGGGTCGTGATCTCCCCTACATTTCACTGCAGTTTGACTTTGAAAGCTCCTGTGGCCAGTGCCTTTAATTCTGGGGGCAGGGGGTGTGGCAAGAACCAAATCAGATCCGCAGGGTCCCGCCCAGCAGCTGGGGGTGTGAGGAGAGGGCCCCGAGCAAACCTCACTCCTTCTTGAGCTGACTAACAAACGATGGTCAAGGCAGACGGTGCCGGCCATGGGGCATCACCCGCCCGTCCCATGCTCCTCTGGGCCCTCTTCCAAGGGCTCCCCACTGTGGGAGCTCTTGGAATACTGCAAGAATTGCGTGTATTGGGCCTGGAGCAATAAAGCCCAGCGGATAGGGCGCTTGCCTTGCACACATCTAACCCAGGTTTGATCCCTGGGACCACATTTGGTCCCCCGAGCCCACCAGGAGTGATCCCTGAGCAGCACCAGGCGTGGCCCCCAAACCAACAACAGCAAAAAGACTTGCATGTCTGTCCCCTCACAGCGGCGTGTCCCCGGGACCATTATCCCTGCTCTGTACTGGGAGCTTGTCTGTGGCCCATTATGCAATCAGCGGCGTCATTTTCAGGGGGCTTCCAAACGGTGCTCAGATTCTTGGGGCCCCTCCCAGCCGCCTCTCAGCCAGCAGGCCAGTGGGTCGATGCCAGCGTAGGAGGCTGTGGGCTGTGGTGCTGCACAGACACCACGGCGCTGAGGCTTCCTCGAGGGCTCCCAGTGGTGCCAGGGACAGAACTGATGTCCAGGGGTGAGCTGCGGGCAAGGCCCCTTAGCCCCGGGACTCTCTCCAGCTCCAGAACTGTCCTGGGCAAACAAACCTCACCCCACCCTCGTTCTGTGCAGGAGAAGCTGGAGGCTCGCTGGGGTCTGAGGACAGTCACCGCGGTGCCTGCACCACTGGGGCTTGGCCTCGGCCGTGACCCGACCAGCGGTGCCCTGCGTTGTTCCCTGTACCTGAGCCCCTCATTCTCACGTGACCTGTTCCCTCCTCCTCCAGCCAGTCCGAGGGTCCTGACCAGGTCCCCAACAATGTGGCTCATGCCACCGAGGGCAAGATGGCCCGCTGTGCCCAAGAGGGAAACGGCGCAGCAAAGCCCGGAAGAAACGCAGGAAGAGGAGCTCCAAGTCAGCCCCGCCAGACCGCTGCCCCGGACCCCGAGCAGGAGAGCTGCACAGTCCCCGTTCAGGTACACCCGCCCCGCGGACACCCTTCCCAGCCCGAAGGCTCCTAGTGTCCTAACGCCTCTGTTTCCCCCGCCAGGAGGACGAGTCTCCCCTCTGCACCGCCTATGTCAGAAACGACCCCCAGTTCACCAAGCCCCTAAAGGAGCCCGACCTTGGCCAGCTCTGTTTTAAGAAGCTCGGGGAGGGCCTGCAGCCTGCAGCGCCTCGGCCGGAACTGTACAAACTGATCAGCCCCTTGCAGTGTCTCAACCACATGTGGAAACTCCACCACCCCCCAGCACGTGGGCCCCCTGCCCACTCACCCGTTCCCCTGCAGCCGCCTGCCCCACCCCTTCCCTTCCACCTGCAGCCCTGGAAAGCTCACCCCCTCGAGTCCTTCCTCCTGGGCAAACTAGCCCCCTGCGGACAGGCAGAAGCCCCTGCCGGGCCTGCCCCTGAGCCAGCTGGCCTGTCTAGATGCTCAGAAACCCCTGCCCCAACCCCAGACCCCAGCCGCCCCACGCGCCCCCAGATGAGAAGTTCTCCATGGAGGAGTACCTGGTTCACGCTCTGCAAGGCAGCGTGAGTCCCGGCCAGGCCCACAGCCTGGCTAGCCTGGCCAAGACCTGGTCCACGGGGGCTCCAGGCCCCACGATCCCAGCCCCCAAACCGAGGACAGCGAGGGGGTCCTACTGACTGAGGTAAGTGGGCACCGGATACACAAACTCAGGCCACTGCTGTCACTGTCTTGGACACAGGAGCTGGGTGGGAGCAGCCAGGGAGAAGGGGCATCCCTGAGGCCCCCCGCCCCAGCCTTCCCCACGCAGGAATGTTCATTCAGCGCCTCTCAACCGGGGGGCCACGTGGAGGGCCGTGGGTGAAAGTCACATCAGGGCCCAACTATAAGGATGGTGGCACAGAAGGGAAGCAAAGCTGAGCGACACGGTTGGGAAGAAGTGAAGAACACTGGTGGGAGTCGCAGGGAAGCAGCTTCCCCAGCGCCCCTGGGCTCACTCTGAAACTGTCAGCTCTGGGCGGAGGTGTAGTGCCCTGCTTTGCACAGAGCAGACTGGGTCAGCACCACTGACCCAGCACCCCAGCACCACTCAGGTCCCCCCAGCTCCCGGAAGTGATCCCTGGAGTGCAGAGCCAGGAGTGAGTCCTGGACACCAGCAGTGTGGCCCAAAACCCCCAAAAAAGAATGAACGAATAAATAAAATTCAGACTCCTGCCGCAGAGGAGGCCGGGGAGGGAGTGCCAGGGGGCCTTGGTTGTGAGGGCACAGCTCAGCAGCTGGTCAGACCAGGGGCGCACCTTGTGACTCAGCACCCCCTCTGCTCTGGCCACTGACCAAGGCCTCTCTCTGCCAACCCCAGAAACTGAAGCCTGTGGATTATGAGTACCGAGAGGAGGTCCACTGGGCCGGCGCAGCAGCCATGCCTTGGCAGAGGCTCCTTCGGGGAGGTGCACAGGATGGAAGACAAGCAGACCCGGTTTCCGTGCGCCGTCAAGAAGGTACTCCCCACCCCCGCTTCTGGTGCGCCGCCAGGAAGGTACCCCCACCCCCAAAGTGAGGCCAAGGTCTGCAGGCGGAGGGGGCAGCCGGGCTTGGGCCCCACAGGTCTCGTCCGGGCCCTGTGTCCCCCAGGGAGCTGCATGTGGTCTACCCGTGAGATTGTGGGTACAGCCCGGGCCCCTCCTAGTGCCCTTTGGGGCAGAACCTGGAAGTTGGTTGGATTGTCAGGACGTTCGCATGGAGCTGAACCCCCCCAAAACCAGGGTGGCCTTGCCCCCAGCCCTGTAGGTGAGGAGAAGCCCCCCCATCAGGGCTTGGGGAGCAGAGGGCTCTGCCCGCTGTTGCCCAGGTCAGAGGCCAGGGATGGACATGATGACATCCCATGGATGTCACGGGATGTTGCCCAGGGTAACCCAAAAGGCAAAGAATAACAATGAAAAAGAGGGGCCGGAGCGATAGCCCAGCGGGAGGGCGTTTGCCTTGCACTCGGCCCGCCAGTGCCGGCCCGGGTTCGATCCTCGGCATCCCATATGGTCCCCCGAGCACCGCCAGGAGTAATTCCTGAGTGCAGAGCCAGGAGTAACCCCTGAGCATCGCGGGTGTGACCCCCAAAAAAAAAAGCAAAAAAAAAAAAAAGTGAGGCTCCAGGCGGTGGGGCTCCGGGCTTGCGAGGGACTCCCCTCAGGTATTACCCCAAGCTGCAGATGGTCTTTGTCCGGTGAGCAAGCCCCCACCCCACGCCCCAGCTCTGCACAAAGCACCAGCTGAGTCCTGCCAGTGTGGGCCACTGGCCTGGCCTCTGCCGCACCCTCTCCCTGGGCTGGGGGTGTAGGGACACCCGGGAAGGTGCAGCTGTCCCTCCCCCAGAGGAGAGGCCGAGACCGGTGGAGTGAAGGGACTGCTGCTGGGCGCTTAGTCACTGGGCCTCTCAGCTGTTCCCCTGCTGCCCCGGTGACTCCGGGCAACACAGTAAACAACCCTAATATAGTAGCCGAGGACAAACCCTCACTTCGCCTCCTCCCTCCCCAGGCAGTGGGGAGCGCCCAGCCCCGCCCCCCAAGATTGCCTTGGCCTGTTGGGCAGACACAGCCCCTTCTTCTGTTCCAGGGGGGGGGGGGTGGGCGCCTGGTGTCCTTGAAGGGCTCAAGCTGAAGATTTGAGAAGGTTCCCTGCCAAGCGGGGCCGGAGCGAGATGGGGTGATTGGGATCAGAGGCCGCCACGGGGTCCCAGCAGGCCTGTACATGGGAGGAGCCTGTACCGTGGCACCTTCAGATTCTCTGGGTCCCCCTGGAACCTCCGTGGCTCCAGGTCACGTTAGCCACAAGGTCAGGGCTCAGGGCTTCATACAGAATTCTTGTTTGTGGGCCGAAATGATAGTACAGCGGGTAGGGCATTTGCCTCGCACGCTGCTGACCCGGGTTCTATCCCTGGCACCCCATATGGTCCCCCAAGCACTGCCAGAGTGATTCCTGAGCGGTGCTGGGTAGGGCCCAAAAAAGAACAAAATAAAAACATAATTCTTACTTGTTTGGGAGGATCATTCAGGGAGTACCTCTCATGCAGTGCTCAGGGGGCCTGGGGTTCACTCCCTGCCAGTGTTTAATCTGGGGATTAAACAGTCCCCAGATAGTTTAATGCTCGGGACCAGTGACCGGTGTTGCTGCGCTGCCCGGGGTCGTGGCCACCATGCTTAGGGGCCATGCAGTGGGGACTGAACTCAGGCCTTTCCTCACCCCTGAGCCATCTTCCCGCCTTATTTGTTGCAGTGCTTGGGGACCTTCTGGTGCTGGGACTTGAACCCAGCATCTGCCAGCACTCTAGCCCTTTCCACTCTCTCTCTAGCCTCTGAACTTGTTGCGTTGTTTGTTTTAAGGTTTGATTGATTTCTTGGAGGTGAGGGGTCCATAACCTGTCAGTGTTCAGGACTCACTCCTGACAGAGCTCGGAGGAATTTGAACCACGTGTACGGCGGCGCCTTAACTCCTGCACTATTTCTCTGGCCATTGTTCATTAAAAATTGATCTTGAGGGGGCCGGAGCAATAGCACAGCAGGTAAGGCGTTTGCCTTGCACGCAGCCGACCCAGGTTCAATCCCGGAATCCCATATGGTCCCCCGAGCACTGCCAGGAGTAATTCCTGAGTGCAGAGCCAGGAGTAACCCCGAGCATTGCCAGGTGTGACCCCAAGAAAAGCAAAAAAAATATTGATCTTGAAAAGAACAAAATAGAGACCCAGGTCCCATCCCTGGCCAGCATGATCCCGAGCACCGTCAGCAGTAACCCCAGGCAGAGCTGGACTAGCCCTTGAGCAGCATTGGGTATGGCCCCAAAACCAAATAATGATAATGCGACTGTGCTTGGGAGCCTCCTGCACACCTCATGTATTCTCGGGGATGCGATGGCAAACACCTACCTCAGTGCTCATTGGCTGTCTTCTTAGTGGATGAGTGCAGAGGGCTCGTGAGCTCCTGGGACTTTATTCTATAATGAAGTGTCACATGGTGTGAGTGCGTATACTCTTTGTGACCCAGATGTGATACCCTCTCCCAGATGTTCAAAGTGGCCCATGACCCAGAGAGCTCGACAACCACTGGAGAGTATCTGGGCACAGAGTCTCATGGCTGTTTTTTGAGTCTCCTTTGGAACCAGGTCCAGTTGGGCCCAGAGCTGGAGACAGACATGTACAACCTTCCCGCTGGCCCCAAGGGAGATGGGCATTTACATGCCATAAAGTGGGGAGATATCAGCCAGGGCCATGAGAGAGGTTCATCTAAACGGATGTTTAGGATGAAAATGTCTGAGATTTGAGAGACCATCTCCAAGGCAAAAAAAGAAGTCGAGGGACAGAGATTTAATTACCCTTGTGTGTTATTCTTTTTTTTATTTTGTCTTTTTGGGTCACACCCACTGATGCTCAGGAGGTACTTCTGGCTCTGCGCTCAGGAATACTCCTGGCAGTGCCCATGGACCATATGGGATGCCAGGGATCGAACCCAAATGCCCTCCCCACTGTACTGTCTCTCCCACCCGTGTGTGTTCTTATCAGGTTTGCTGTCCTGTTCATCACTGATCGTCTGTACTACTTCCTCGCATCCCTGCCAGAAAGGAAGTGTAGAGGGGCTGTTACCCCCTTTCACCAATGAAATGCCACAGATCAAAATCCTAGAGGGGAATCAGGAGGGCAGGATTGAAGGAGGAAGGCGATCCAGGGCCACGCGCAGCCTGCTGGGCAGGGGGCATGGCTTGCAAGTTGGCACCCACACTCACACACAGCCCCACCCCGCAGCCTCACCCCAATGTCTGCACAAACGGCGCAGCTGTAAGAGCTCCCAGGCCAGGCCCAGCATCCGGCTTCCCCACCAGATTCTGGTTGAGACACACCACCACACCCCCAGCTCCCCCAGTCTGGAGAGCAACTTGCACAGGCATTAGCCTCCTCTTGGCAGAGTGAAGAGGAGGAGAACACCGCCAACTAGGCTGCTGGACCATGTCTGGTGTTTTATTTATTTATTGTTTTGGGGGAAATCGGTTTGGGAGCCACACCTAGTGATGCTCAGGGCTTACTCCTGGCTCTGCACTCAGAAATCACTTCTGGAAATGCTCAGGGAACCATATGGGAGGCTGGGATTGAACTTGGTCAGCCCATGTGAAAGGCAGATGTCCTACCCAAGGTGCTAAGGCTCCGACGGACTGTGTGTGCGGGTGTGGGCTCAGCACCAGCACTGCTGGCAGTAGCATTGTCATGGCCTGTCATGGCCATCGCTGCAGTGAGCGCCCAAGACACACAGGCGGATGGGGCTGGAGCGATAGCCCAGCGGGTAGGGCTTTTGCCTTGCACGCGCCAGTGCCGGCAGTGCCGGCCCGGTTCGATCCTCAGCATCCCCATATGGTCCCTTGAGCACCGCCAGGAGTAATTCCTGAGTGCAGAGCCAGGAGAAACCCCTGAGCATCGCCGGTGTGACCCAAAAAAAAAAAAAAAAAAAAGACACACAGGCGGAAAGATGCTCTAGGCTGGGGCCTTGTGCCCCGACTCCCAGAGCTCTGGGAGACTCTTCCTTTGGTTGCTTTTGGAATTGGGGCTACCCCGGCACTGCTCAGGGCTTACTCCTAGCTCTGCGCTCAGGGATCACTCATGGCCATATGGGGCCATACAAGGTGCCCAGGGTTGAACTATGGTCAGCCAAGTGCCAGGTAAGCACCTGTCTCTCTGGCCCCCTTGTCTGTTTTAAACATGATGGTCTCTAGAGCAGGGGGTGGGGAATGTCCAGTCTGAGGGCCAATTAAGTCCCATTGGTCAGGGGTCTGACCCTTGTGCAAGACAGGACAGATTCCCACTTCCCTGGACTGCCCACAACCTGCCTACCTGTGCTGGGTCACCCACAAATCCTGCTACAAATCTCCAGATGGCCTGCACAGAAAAAACTTCCTCATCCCTGCTCCTGAGGACAAATGGATTTTATTTTATTTGTTTGCTTTTTTGGGTCACACCCAGCAATGCTCAGGGGGTTACTCCTGGCTTTTCACTCAGGAATTAGTCTTGGCGGTGCTCAGGGGACCATGTGGGATGCTGGGGTCAACGGTCAGCTGTGTGCAAGGCAAATGCCCTACCTGCTGAGTTATTGCTCCGGCCTGAATTGTTACGCTACGTATGTATGTATGTATGTATGTATTGCTTTTTGGGTCTCACCCAGCAACACTCAGGTGTTACTCCTGGTGATGCTTGGGGACCCTATGGGATGCCTGGAGATTGAACCCTGGTCAGCCGCGCACAAGGCAAACACCCTACCCTCTGTACTATCACTCCAGCCCCTGGACTTCTTTTTAAGAAGCATCCCAAAAAAAAAAAAAAAAAAAAAGAAGCATCCCAAACCTCTTCAGATGTAAGGAATTTTTCAGAGGGGCCCAGGTATTGGAATAACAATACACATAGCTGATAAACAACTTTTTTCTCTGGCTTTAAACAGGGTGTCCAGCTGGTTGGGCACAGCACGGCTTCTCAGAGCTTGGACTCAGGTTGCACACCCTTTCCTGCCCCCTCAGCCCCTCCCAGTGCTGTTTCTCACAGCAGCTTCCAGAAGCCTCGCCCCTGGAGCTCCGTCGTGAGGACTGCCACACGACCCAGTGTTGACAGTGGCTCTGACGTGGCTCTGACTGGCGGGGGGGCGCCTGGTACAATCCAGAGTCCCACCAGCATGCTCACAGCTGTTCCCCAGCCCACACCCGGGAGCAGCAGGGCCAGCTCTGCTAACTCGAGCTCCCCAGCAGACGAGTTCCAGGTCACGTTCAGAGCTGGAAAAACTGACAAATGTTCACGTGAGCTGGCTAAGCAAACTAGATACTTGTTGACTAGAAAAGAGATTTTTTTTCTTTTTTTGCATTTTAGGTCACACTCAGCAATGTTCAGGGGTTACTCCTGGCTCTGCACTCAGGAATTACACCGGCAATGCTCAGGGGACCATATGGGATGCCGGGATCAAACCTGGGTCAGCCACATGCAAGGCAAACGCCCTACCCGCTGTGCTGTCGCTCTGGCCCCAGAAAGAGAGATATTTACCACTGGTCTCCAAAGGTCCAGAAACCCCACAGCTTAGACCTGCCACTCCCCAAGCCAGTAGCAGAGAACTGAACTGTGGGCTCGCGGACTGCCAGGTGTGGCTGGCGCCCCCTGGCGACACCTCCGCACACCCGAAGAGAATTGAGGGCAGCCAGAAGGCATCAGCCCCCAGCTGCTCCCCCTGGAGGTGGGGTCGGGGGAAGAAGCGGGCAACCACATCTCCTGGGCACTCACTGGTCGTGGGGACTAACGTGCTAGTCATTCCCCTGCCAGCACTCGGCAGAGGAAGCAGAGCTTGGGACATGATCTGCCTGTGTGCTGCGGGACAGCATCCCCACATGGATGTTTGTGTCCAAGGCCAGTTTCTTCCAGGCTGGCCCTGGCTGGCCAAGCCCCTCCGTGTCTAGAGAGTCAGCAAACACTGTCCCCTCTCTGTGAACACTGCAGCCCGGGCGCAAAGATAAATCATTCTGAGAGCTGGAGGGTGGGAGGGCACAGATGAGCCAGAGTCTTGCCACGCTACTCTGGCGGCAGAGAAGTCGAAAACCCAGCCTGTACCGAGCAGTCACCTTTGAGAAATGCTGCAGATATTGGGGGCGGAGCCACAGTACAGTGAGGAGGGCACTTGCCTTGCACACGGCTGACCCGGTTTGATTCCCAGCACCCTGTATGGTTCCTTGAGCACCTCCAGGAGTTAGCTCTGAGCACAGAGCCAGGAGTAACCTCTCAGTACCATAGGGTATGATCCAAATACAAAAACAAAAGTAGTGCCAGAGAGCTAGGACAGGGATTCAGGCGATTGCCTTGCCAGTGCCGGCACCAAGTGGCTCCTGAGCTCTGCCAGCTGTAGTCCTGGGGACCCCGAGCACAGTAGCTGGGGATAGGTAATCCCTGCCAGCTCAGGACCCAAATAGCCGTTCAACCTCAGACCCTCGGACCAGCTGGCCAAGTCACCCAGGAAAGACAGGGAGCCCCCTCTGGGGACCGCTTGGGAGGCCAGAATGGTACATTTAATAAGGGCCCGTGTTGGGCCGGGAGCGATAGCCCAGCAGGTAGGGCGTTTGCCTTGCACGTGGCCGCCCATGCCGGCCAGGGTTCGATTCCCGGCATCCCATTTGGTCCCCCGAGCACCGCCAGGAGTGATTCCTGAGTGCAAGCAAAGCCAGGAGAAACCCCTGAGCACTGCCGGTGTGACCCAAAAAGCAAAATAAAAAATAAATAAATAAATAAATAAATAAATAAATAAGGGCCCGTGCTTGGCCAGCATGGGATGAACAGTGGCTCTCATCCCACCCCACCCCCACTTGGCTTCCTGCAGAACTTGAGCCAAGAGACCAGTTCAGATGTGCCCAGCACGCTGGTCATCGGCATCCTCACCGATGTCCCCAAGTCACTGAGGGATCTGCCTCTGTCCCACTTGTGTATCGAGGGAACTCCTGCGCCCAAGGGCACATGAGGCACAGTTCAGTCTGGAAAGGCTCGGGACCCTACCTGGCCACCCTGACCCAGAGCCACCTCTGGCCCCCTCCAGGTGCGCGTGGATGTTCCGGCAGAGGGAGCTGACGCCCTGCGCAGGGCTGAAGTCACCCAGGATCGTGCCTCTGTATGGAGCCGTGAAAGAAGGCCCTTGGGTCAACATCTTCATGGAACTGCTAGAAGGTAGGTGCCACCGCCCACTCACAGCGAGGTCTCCCCGAGTCTTCCCCAGGTCACCTTGGCCCCCAGACCATCTGACGGGTCTGTTCTTTGGTTTGGGGCCACACCCAGCTGTGCTCAGGGGTGACTCCTAGGTCTGCACTCAGAGATCACTATTAGCTGCACTCAAGGCACCAGATGGGGTGCAGGAATTGAATCCAGGTCATACAAGGCAGGAGCACTCCCCACCGTACTCTCGCCTCCAGCTCCCACAGTCTGTTTCAGAGCCCTGTGGCCATCAAACACAGGCAGGAGGTGGGCCAGAGCGATAGCCCAGCAAGTAGGGTGTTTGCCTTGCACACAGTCGGCCCATGCCGCCCGAAGTTCGATCCCCAGCATCCCATATGGTCCCCGAGCACCGCCAGGAGTAATTCCTGAGTGCAGAGCCAG
>JAJIBD010009847.1:0-17867 GCA_021461705.1 Cryptotis parvus
TGAGTCTGAATCTCTCATCTTTCTCTCTATCTCTATTTCTTTTTTAGTAATATTTTATAATACTCCCGTGAGATATACAATTACAAAGTTGTTCATATTTGGGGGTTTTGGTCACCCAGTGTTCCAAGACTGGAAGGAGATTTAACAGACTGGCTCTAGCAGTTCCTGAAAAGGCGATTTCCTCCAGGATCCTGAACCTGGGCAGTGTCCAAGCCAGGAAGCCCGACAGGCCCTTCCCTCGAGGTCACTTTCTGTATTTTGATTTGTGAGACCCTTCATCAGCTGCACTATTTCTCTCCTACACAGAAGTATTTCAAGGACCATGGAATTTCCTCCTGTTTAGGCAGATCAATCTTTGTTACTTTCTACAGCTTCATAGATGCTCATGTCAGCAGTTTCTGCCACTTTGTAAGTTAAGAAAAGAGTTCCTTGATTAGAGTTAATAATACGTTTTGTGAACTTTAAAGTAGCTCAGAAGGGATGCAAATGATTCCAACACAAGAAACGGTAGTGGTGCAGGTATTTGCTGGGGTGGGAATCATTTTGCTTTACACCAGGGTAGCGAATGCTTTTCCCAGCTTCTGCTGCATCTTCCAGTGTTGGAGGACATGTTTAGCTAATCTGGGAGTTTTGTTGTTTTGCTCACTCCCAGCTTAATCTTATTTAAGCCAAGGTTCATTCTAATGAGATCTCTCTTCTATGTAAACACTGCTAGAGGGTGTGACAGTTACAGAAGTCACCTTGATTGAATAACTTCTGACTTATACATCTACTAAGACTTCTATGTTTTCTAGATTGGGCACAGCTCCTCTTTATACCCACTGCACCCAACGTGGGACAGTTAGAATTTACCAGGAGACTACCACCCTGGCTACGTTGAGACTATAGGAAGACTATAGGAAGGATCATACTAGTTTGCTCTAAGCAGGCAAGAGTGACCCTTTCAGTACACGAGAACAAGATACTCAGAATCACCCTGGTGCAGATAATAATAAGAAGGACCTTGTGGGTACCATCTAGATTACATGAAGCTCATGAAGTTAAGATGTATTACTTTTATATCAGCCCCTCTCTCTCTCCAGTGTTTTACATAAGAGATAATCTTGGGATTAGTCCTTGGTGTAACCTTTGTTTATACCTGCAATAGGGTGTGGCACTACACTCTGTTTAGGGTTCTTTGTTGGCATGACAACCTCCCGATTGGATTACTTTGGTGTATATAAGGGGGCTGACTTGAGGCCCCTTCACCTTTTGCCTTTTGGTTCCTCAGCCTTCAGCTTTTTGGCTCCTGTGGCTTTTGGCTTTTGGCCTTTTGCTCTTTGGCCTTTTGCTCCTTCTAGGTACGACTCAGCTCGCGTGAGATCCTCTCTCTCTTTGGTGGGAGACTTAGGCTCTTTTGTATGGTCTAAGTTCGGACCAGAGCTAGAGTTTGTTCATTATATTGGATTGCTGTGGAAGAGCTTTTGTACTATTAAAAGCCATTTTTGGAACTGCACTGGACTCGTGAGTTTTCATCTTTCTCCGGCGTCCTCGGAGGTAGAAGACAACCTCTGTCCTGACACTGTCGGGGACCCAGCGGCGTTCCCCGACATTCCAGTATTTCTGCTCTTCTCTCTTTGAGGTCTTCCTTTATCACTTCTCTGCACTGCTTTGCGAGCTTGGATGTTAGCATTTGGTTGCCTAAGGCTTGTGCCTTGCCACATTGGCAAATGAGCTCAAGAGTTTCTGAAGACAGGCGTCTTTTTGTGTCTTTCTCTCTCTCGGCATTCTTTGCACAATCATGGAGTGCTAAACCAGACAGTTGTACTCTTCATCGATGTCGTCAATGATGGTACATTCCCATGTTGCCGCAATGGTGCCAAAGAGTTTCCAGTTGGTGGTCATTCTGGGGAGTTCTCTTCTTAAACTTTGCAGCCTTTTCTCCCTGTTGCGTGAAGTAGAATTTTGCATGAAGGAGATGGTGGTCTGATCCTGTTTGAAATTTTGGGATAAGCGGAATTGGTCAGGCAAAACCTTCGATTGAAGATGATGTGGTCAATTTCATTGTGGAACTGTCCACCAGGAGATTCCCATGTCCAACATTTCTCTTCAGCATTCTGGAACTGTGAGTTCCTATGAATGGTCTTGGTGGACATGATGAACTCAGATAGTCTCTCACCCTGTTTGTTCCATTCTAGACCATGGTCCCAATGTGGAGTTCTTCGGCTGATCTTCTCAGTCCTATCTTGGCATTAAAATCACCAACTATGATCTTGCAGAAGGTGTGATCTTTTTTATAGAACTCCTCCAGTTCCATGTAGAATTTCTCAATTTCCCAATTTCATCTTCCTTTATGAGGATATTTCAATGACACAGACAAAAAATAGAAATTGCTGGCAGTGGGCCACATCTCTTCAAGTGTAATTTTGTTTGTTAGGCATTCAAATGAATCATTGTTCATGGCCATGTTCGTGTTGATGAGGACACCTATGCCACCTTCGTCGTATGCTCCTAGGAAGAGTTCTTCTCCGGTGTCAAAAATGGCTTGATGCAATTGGCGCCTCCTCGTCTCAGTCAGCCCAATGATGTTGTACTTGATCTTTTGTGCTTGCACCATCAGGTCCTCGACATATGCTTCTGATGCCAGCATATGTGCATTGAAAGTACAGACAGTCATTTTAGTCCTTCTTCATTTGGGCAGCCTAGTTTGGCTGTGAAATTTTATCAGGCACTCCTTATTCTTCCTTCTTAGTGCTGCTGTATTAAGGGCTCTTTCAGGGTCAGGAAGATAAACATTTTTATAACTGGTTTTGGCATATCGAATACGCATCGGACAACTTGTCAGGCTCTGCCGTGCAGGCAGTATACTCTCAGTAGCTTGCCAGGCTCACTGAGAGGGGTGTGGAGCAATGGGGGAGAGCTGGTATCTGCTCTACTTGGTGTATTCGCCAACTATAAGACCAAGATGATTGCCCTCCGATGTCCTATCACATCTTCCAGAAAGATAATGGGGAAGGTTATCCATGACTTATACTCAAATCTCTTTGATAGCCACGTCCACCTGCCCACATACCAAATTCCACAGGATGTCGTTCCCAAAGTTCTCCCTTCTGAAATCCCACATGCCATTTCGTTGGTGAAGAAGGGAACAGCACCAGGCCCAGACAAAGTCAGATCCGAACACCTCAAGAATCTGCCGTCGGTAATCATCAATACACTAGTTCGGCTCTTCACACGCTACCTGTCCGAATGCAAGGTGCCCTCCCAATGGAAAACCAGCTGGACAGTTCTACTGTTCAAGAAGGAAGACATTCACGACATCGGCAACTATCGCCCCATCTGCCTGTTGTCCGTCATCTACAAGTTGTTCACTCGAGTCATCCTGAACAGGATTGGCAGAACACTAGATGAAGGACAACCATGCGAGCAAGCTGGCTTCCGGAAAGGATTCAGCACAATCGACCATATCCACACAGTAACCAAGCTCATTGAGGTTTGTAGGGAGTTCAAAATGCCATTCTGTCTCACGCTCATTGATTGAAAGAAAGCCTTTGATTCTGTTGAGACTGAAGTGGTCATCGAAGCCCTAGCCAAACAGGGCTTCAAACCCAATACATCAAGATCCTTCGTGAGCTCTATTACGGATTCACCACCAGGATCTCACCATTCTACAGGGAAGTGATCATTGATGTCAAAAGAGGGTTTGGCAGGGTGATACCATTTCACCAAAACTCTTCAGTGCCACCCTCAATAACATCATGCGACAATTAGAATGGGAAGGAATGGGAGTGAAGATAGATGATTGGTAACTACACCACCTCCGCTTCACTGATGACATCATTCTAATAACACAAACATTAGCCAAGCGGCACAAATGCTGGCTGACTTCGACAGAGAATGTGGATGAGGTTAGGGTTAGGTGCCCACCTGCCCCTCCCACCATGCCTCACAGTGGCTGGAAACAAGATGACTTGATCCCAGGAAGGAACAATGGAAGGCTGTGAAGACTGGCTTGCGCACAATGGGTGGTTATGGCTGCGACTGCAGGGGCTAGATGAGAAGACTTCCTCACAGATGAGGAGAAGCTTCCTCACAGGGCTTCCTGAGGGAGACAGGCATGCACAGAGAGTGAGGCTGGAGAGAGAGAGAGAGAGAGAGAGAGAGAGAGAGAGAGAGAAAGCCCGCCCCTTCTATACAGGAAATAATCTTGCTTAAATATTCTCCCAGTCATAAGATTCCTAGCACTTTCTGCCCCATACAGGGCTTGATGCCCCCCTGGCCCCCTTACCCCCTTGTCCCTCTTGCCCCCTTTCCCCCTTTCTACATGCCCATAAATCCCACACCCACCTTCCAAAGGTTCTCAAAGGCTCTCAAGTTGGTTTAAGGTTTAAACACCACATCAAAATTGCATTTAATGGCTAATGTTGAAGGTTGAGGTCCTTAGTTACTGAAGCTAAAAAATAGTTATTTCCTGAACAGATGGCAGGGTTTATTAGTAAGGGGCAAATGAGCCATCTTTAACAGCCCTCCATGTCGTATATAAGACCTTCTCAATTGAGATCACTGCTTAATCTGAGGGTGTGTGGGGCTGGCCTGGAACTTGGGTTCCCTGCATATGAAGGTTATCTTCAGTCTTCTCCAGGTCTTCCAACCCAGTGAATGTGCTGGAAAAAGTGAAAACAATGAGTCAGGCTTAATTTCTGAAAGTTTTCTACAAGCCAGTACATAGCATATGCCCACATCTGAATGGATAGAAGCTTTTTCTTGGAGGAACCATGCCTTAAGGTTGTGCCATAAAACCAAGTCATTCTGGGGGAAAGAGTTGATAAGAAACCATTTCCTTTATACTGTCCTATTAAAGAGAAAAGAATGCAATAGCTTTTCCAAGAACAAGGAAGGAAGGACACAGCCACACTGATATATACCTGGACTCAGGTAGTTAGCAGTCGTTATAACCTCAACAAGCTACAGGAGATGGCACAAAAGAGGTGATCAACTTCTTTCATGAAGGCAACTTGAATTTCTACCCCTAGATGAGAATAGCGGTAGAGAGGGAAGAACTGTTTTATCTACATATATATACAAGTAAGCTACAGCTTCCTTACATCCATAGAGCTAGTGCCAGAGAGCCCCCCCATAAACATCACACCGGCTTACCAGTGGCAGAGAGCTGGCAGAAGCTAATACCACCTGAGGTCTTCTTTATAAAAACATCGGAGATGAAAGGAACCTGAAAGTGAATTCAATTTCCTGCAGTGTGGGGAGAAAGTGGAAGATCTTTGAGAAAGGGCTGGCATGTCTTACACAATATCCACGCCTAGCTATGATACCTTCTAGCTTCATTTGCTGCCTCCTCCTGTTAGGAGATTCTGGTTACAGAGAATGATCGAGGCCCATTCTGCCCTGGCTATACCTCAGTTCAAGTATAATTGAATTGGTTTTTGAACTGTGACTGGAACAACCTAGAAGGTTGAAAGCAGAGGTGTATAAATTTTCCCAAATCTCTTTTTAAAGACTCCGAGTCCAGAAACAGAAGGCCTTAATTGTATCTAGACCAATAACCCACACTCTAGGAGCCCATGTTTGTTCTTTAGGCCAGGATACAACATCTCTAGAGACATCACCATATGGTCGCCACATCTGATCATGTAGCGACAGCCTAACATTGAGTCATTGAGAAACCAACAAAGAACTTGGCAGTGGCTGCATCAGCTTCTGCCAGCAGTATATGGGGTTTCAACTTCTCTATCTTCCCTAAACTTAGTGTGACTAGCACAGTTATCCCAGTGAATGTGAGGGGTATAGAATATGTCCTCTATCAATTGATCTGGATCCTCTTTCAATGACACAGATGTTCTTTGGTTTCTCTTCCTGTCCCAGGCCTTCCTTCCTTCCAGTCAACCACACCAAATCCTGAATTATTCCTGATTATTCCTGAATCCCACAAAAAAGGTAGGGTGTCATTAACTGCCCTGAGTGATCAAATTAAGGCTAACTTGTGCATGCTCCTATAAGCTAACAGAGTTAGGCAGTGGTCTCTTTATGCTGAAGAGTATTTAAATTTTTTTTCTTAATTTGCTCTTTGGGTCCCACCTGGCAATGATCAGGTTTACTCCTGGTGGTGCAGGGGGACCATAGGGGATGCCAGGGATCGAACTTCGGCTTGGCTGCATGTAAGGCAAATACTCTCCCTACTGTACTATCGCTCCAGCCGCTGAAGAGATTTTCTATACAAAATAGCAGCTGTCCCACTAGCCACAGATGAAACCCTGTTGCGGTTGAAGTTCAACTCAATGCAGCTATAGAATCTAGCCAAGAAGATGGAGGACTACAAGGCCAAACAGGACAGACTGAAGAAGGCACTGCAGAAGAAGAATGCACACGAGTGCATGCAAGTATGCTGTCGAAAGAAGGAAGCCCCCTAGCTCTCCTGCACATGCTCTCTGGACTCTACCAGATCAGGAGAGCATCACCCAGATCCAAGGCCCACAACAGGAGGGACCATGCAGGGCCAGGCAGGTAGAGGCAAGTATTAGACGGCCAGGTAGCGGCAAGTCACTGAGCACAGGAATCTCACCCATGTATGCGTGAGTGTGCGCTAAGAATGCCATCCGTGAGTCTCAACGATATGTGCAAGAGTGTGCACTGAGAATACCATCCATGAGACTCACCACTCCACCCACATGTGCAGGAGTGTACAGAGAATACCATCCACGAGTCTCACCCACATGTGTGGAGTGTGTGTCGAGAATGCTATCTCCAAGTCTCGCCCAATTGTGTGCGAGTGTGTGCTGAGAATTTCATCTGCGAGTTTCACCACGTGCATGTGAGTGTGTGCTAAGATGAGTCTTACCACGAACGTGCGAGTGTGTGCTGAGAATGCTATCCTCAAGTGCAGAAAAGGCATGAAGCAGCTGCACTGGCATCCAATGGGCACCGTGGACTCCAAAGTGCAGGCGACCAGGGTCATGGAGTTTGACCGGGAACATGACCAAGGCAAACTGAGCACAAGAGGAGGATCTCCAGGTGTTCTACAGGCAGGGATCTTTTATTTTTCAATAGTAGAATGCTAGGTGAGTAGTGGGTGCAGATCCTAGATGCCCACACTTCAGCTGACCACCCTGGGGATCGAGGCCTTCCTGAGAACTAGCAGATGGCCAGGAGGAGGATAGCCTGCATCTTCCTTTCTGCAACTGTGGTGTCACAGCTCTCCACTCACCTGCCAGCCTGGAGTACCACGCTGGGTCAGGGCAGATGGGGTGGAGGTTTTATAAAAGGCAGCAGTGCTGCCTTTGTCCTAAAATGCTGTTGTAAATAAACAGATTGCTCTGAGGGGGAAAAGGAAAACAAAGTTGAGGTTGCAGAGACTTTCAAGCTGCTTTTATGTGAATGCATTTCATTAACTTTTAAAAAAAATTTTCACCTTTAAGATAGAAGGCAGTGTAAGATCTCACCCAAACCCACCATGAAGGATGTTGGTTTTGAATATGCACAACTACAAGTGCAGATGGTTATAGGTTAAAGACAAGAAACAGAAATGAGACAACAGCTACTCCTGGCTTGAAGGAGCTTTAAACCCAAACCTCAGCCTAAGCTAATTCAGCCACCTTCATTTGCTATGAAGTGGACTCTCATGGTTTCTCTCAGCCTCTCATCACTGCATTTTTCAAACTGAAAAATGATTCAGTCATCAAACAGGTCGTGAAAATACATGTGAGGAAACAGACAGGCAGGGCGGCCCCTCCGCCTCACAGACCCTGCAGCCTTACTCACTGGGGCTGCTGTATTTGAAGCCTAGTTGCTAATTCCACAAGTTAGTTACAGGATCAGCAGCTCCCTGGAGAGCCAGCAGGGCAGGGAGGAAAGAGCAATAGCTGCCCGAGACTGCTGTCTTCTGCTTTCACTCAGTGCTCCTGCAAGAAACCAGTGAGTCCAGCTTTATCCACCGAGACCTGATGGTTTGTTTTCACACTCCCAGCACTGACCACTTGATGACTCCATTCCAAGTCACCTTTCTTCCCACAATTAAGGATCTACATTCCAAGTCACCTTTCTCCCCATAATTAAGGATTTACAAGCCATTGCAATCTCACTCCGGCCATAGTTTAGACATGCAGCTAGAAATCTCCAAGGAGACCAACAAACTGCAGACACGATACTGGCCCATCCTGCAGTTACAGGCTGAAAATGGGGTGATACAGAGGGTGCACGGACTCATCCCCTGACCTGTCTCAACAAAGCCCCAACAGCCAGAAACCACCACCCGCAATCACAGCTATTTCCCAGGCTGGACTCCACTGCTCGAAAGAGACCCATCCATGGGGTGGAGGAAAAAAAAAGAAAGAAAGAGACCCATCTATGAGAAAAGCCATTTTACAAACTCAGGTATTCAAATCACCTGCAGCTGATTCCCAGGGACTTTAAACCAGCATGTAGACACAATACCTACTCTGTAAGAATATAGCAGTAGTTTCTTATACAGTGAGATCAGATAGTCCAATGGGTCCAGGGTGAGATTTAATAATCCCTGTTAGGCTTCTTCTAAAAATATTTTTTACCATATTTAGCAAATTAACTCTAAAAGCAATTTAAGTTAAATTATTCATAATAGGCTCAGAGAGGTCCAAACTAATTGCAAGAACCTGAAATAATGATGAACCAAATTCACACATCACGGGAGTCAGAGGCTAGGTAAGACAGAAAATGGAACAGTGTGCTAACAATTGTCGAGGGTACTAATACCAACCTAGAACTGAGCATTAAATACAGGCAAAAAGATACACATGACAACCCTTTAATGTATGTTCTGTAATCCATAGTCTGGAAGGGAAGGAAAAGAGAAAGAGAGAGAAAGGGAAGGAAATAAAGAATCTGCCATGGAGGAGTGCTGGGGAGGGGGGGGGGAACCGGGGACGTTGGTGGTGGGTGATGGGCACTGGTGGTGGGATGGGTGCTGGAACACTGTATGACCAAAACCCAAATATGAACTTTTTAATTATATATCTTTGTGATTGTATATCTCACAGTGGTATAATAAAATACTTAAAAAAAATCACACATCACAATCCAGGAAAAGCTTAGGACTTTATCAATATCATCACTATTTATACATTGGAATCATCGATACAGTTAGTGTGGGCTAGGAGAGCAGACCTGGGGCGGTGGGAGGATATGAAAGTCCCGTCTTTGGTGGTGGGGCGGCACACTGGTGTTGAATGATGAATGCTTGTAACAACTGTACTGTGAAAAACTTTTGCCACTTTGTAAATCACGGTGTTCAAATAAAGGGGAATTAAAAACAAAAATTAAGGATTTACAGCCTGACACATTTGAGACCACATAAGATGGTAGTAAGAACTTTTACTACAAAGCAAGTGCTCATGTTTAGGTCTTTGGACCCAAAAATGTGATCTCCAGTGGTAATCTTTCTTTTTTTTTTTTTTCTTTGTTTGCTTTTTGGGTCACACCTGGCAATGCTCAGGGGTTTCTCCTGGCTCTGAACTCAGGAATTACTCCTGGCAGTGCTCAGGGGACCATATGGGATGCCGGGGATCGAACCCGGGCCAGCATAGGCCGGCCACATGCAAGGCAAACGCCCTATCCACTGGGCTATCGCTCCGGCCCAACACCCCATTTTATATTGATGAAAATATAGCTCTTACAGTCCAAAGTTGCACAATAAGCTCTTAAAGTTCTAAATGAAAAAGCAAACATGCAACCCAAGGGCAAGCTATGATCTATCTTTTCTGATAGGTCATGGAAGTTTGGATGGGACTTCTGAAACCTGAACAGGCACTGGCAGTGAGTGAGATCAGATAAAGGAGTGGAGACAGGCCCAACATGCAGTGGTACCTGTCCTTCCACTTCAGCATCAGTCAGATGCCAAAGCCAGGGGTGAGGGGTAGCTAGAGAGGGCACTGCTGTTTCCCTCGGTGAGCTTCCTACAGGGCCAGTTACTGTGTAACAACAGGTAGTCCAGAAGACCTAGAGAAGAATCCAGTGACCAGCGAGCACTTTTCTGATGAGTCAAGAAGGATGCAAGTTTGGGACATTGCCATATCTACCAGAAACAAATTCTGCTGGACATGCAGAGGCAAAAAGGTTTCAGTACAGAGGTTGGGGTACCAGGCACGCCCTGCACCCCTGCGGTTTGGTAAGGGCTTCAGACCTCCTGAGTGCAGAAACAAGACCACTCTCAGACCCCACAACATCAGTAGCTACAACACTCCACACCCACAGAACAGCACTCCCTGACCTGGCAGCTATTCAGCCTTGGGGAATGTCTCAGCATCCAACAGAAGAGACAGAACCTCATTCATTCAGAGAAGCCAGTCACCGCCCTCCCTGGTGTCAGTCTGGGACTTGCCCTGCATGCAAGCGTTCATTCTTCCTCAGAGCTTCAGCATGGATGGGAACCCTGAGGATCTCAGGTGTCAAGGGTCAATACCAAGGTCTATATCAACACTGTGCTGAGACTCAGGAAGTTTTCCTCCAACATCAGGGTGCAGTTTTCTCCAACCACATCTTGCCCAACAGTCAGTTGTTTGGTATTTGAGATTCTCCATGTTTTTGAAGTTTCTTCAGGAATCTAGAAAAGAGCTAGTCACCGCAAGTTGTCTTAGTATGGTTAAAAACACCCCCCCAGAACACAACAGTTGGTTCCTTGGAACAAAACTGTGAGCCAAATTCTACATATTATGGGCAAGGGCTGACCTTACACAAGACCATGGACTTGTCTCTTATCTTCGAAAGTTCAATTCTGCCCAGTGACTCAAGTTCCAGCCAGTCCACAGTTGGAGCTCAACAGTGCTCATTTCACCGCACCCCATCGACTGACCCCCTGTCCTTGCCCCCCCCACACTGCTACTGCCCCACCAGCCAGGAACAACATCCTGTTACGGAGTTCGCAACAGAGTGGCTAGAGATGCTTGCCAAGGAGAGGATGAAGGACTCTAAGGTCAGAGTGAAGATGGCCGTGCATAAGGACTCAAAGTTTATGCTCATGTATGCCAAGAATGCCATCCCCAAGAAGAATGAAAGCCATGAACTGGCTGCACATGCTTCCCAGCTGGAAACTCTGACCCCCAAGGTGCACATAGCCATGATGACGGAGGAGGTGACCGAGAACATGGCCCAGGTGACTAAAACTCTGGCATATACCTGATTGCTATGGACCAACAGGTCTCTGCGGTGTTGGACAGGATTGAGCAGCAGGTGGAGAACCTGGATGGGAACACTTTGGTAGAGGATGACTTTAGGAGTTTTGACCACCACCCTCACAGTATGCTTCCGGGAGACACCTCCTGGAAGCAACAACCTTTCCAGCAGCTATAACAATATTCACATATTTTTACAGATCTGTTGATATTACTACTCTGTTGCAGTACACTGTTGCACAGAGCCTCTGCACCCTTGCCTGGAGTTATCTCCAGGCCACTTTGTAGATAAGAGGCAAGAAAAGTTTGAATCTATGACTTTATGTGGCAGTATATCTCACCATATATTCTATGTTAGCTGGTATAAATATTTTATCCCATGCTAGCACAAGAGGTCTATAATTGTTACTGGTATTTGGCTTATATAATAAGACATGGGTAACTTTTCAGGCTCTGCTGTGCGGGTGGGATAGATTAGAGGTGATTAGTCACCTCTAATCTTGAGCATTTATTTTTTATAATTTTTAAAATTAAGTATTTTAAAATTTTTAAATAATTACTTTCATGTTTCACTTTATCATATATTATTAAAATTTCAATAGTCCAAGCTCTGAGACAGACCTGGGGCAGAGCTGCTACTGGCTCTCACTGTGCCCAGCCACTCACACATGAGGCGCCGGGAGGGGATGGCAGGTTCTAGCCCTGGTCTGCCACCCCAGCAGAGCCTCACAACAAGCCAGACGACCCCCCACTCCATGAGGACCTCCATTTTCCACATCCGGACTTCCCCCTCGTCAGAACTCCACCCAGTAGACCAGCCTATCACAGCCTGGCTTATTGAGATATACCCTGCTGCAGTCTTTTTAACCCGGCCCAGGTCTGATCCAGAGACAGACCTGGGACAGAGCTGATACTGGCTCTCACTGTGCCCACCCACTCACTTATGAGTCACCCTGGAGGGGATGGCAGGTTCTAGCCCTGACCCGCCACCGCAGCAGAGCCTAACACCAAGCCAGACGACCCCCCCACTCCATGAGAACCTCAATTTTCCACATCTGGACTTCCCCCTCATCAGAACTCCACCCAGCAGACCAGCCTATCACAGCCTGGCTCATCGAGATCCACCCTGCTGCAGTTTTTTTTAATCTGTCCCAGGTATGCTGATCCAGAGACAGACATGGGGCAGAGCTGCTACTGGCTCTCACTGTGCCCAGCCGCTCGCTCATGAAGCGCCCGGGAGGGGATGGCAGGTTCTAGCCCTGGCCCACCACCCAGCAGAGCCTCACAACAAGCCAGATGACCCCCACTCCATGAGCCTCCATTTTCCACATCCGGACTTCCCCCTTGTCAGAACTCCACCCAGCAGACCAGCCTATCACAGCCCGGCTCCGGTTCATCAATAAATGCTGGATTTAGAGATGACTACAAGAGTATGCTACCCACACGGCAGAGCCTGGCAAGCTACCGTGTCGTATTTGATATGCTAGATACCAGTAACAATTAAAGACCTCATTCCCATGACCTGATGGAATGGTTTGAGGCTCTTTATGTTCCTGGAGCAAGCAGGTGTCCTTGGGCTCTACTTGCATGAGACAGGTCATATGGAGATTTTACTGGTGCCCGCTCGAGCAAATCGATGATGAACAGGAAGACAGTGATACAGTGATACAGTCCAAGCTCATATTATTGTTAATGTATTATATAATGAGCCAAAATAAGCTGGTATTATGACTATGAAAATGATCAACAATGTAGCTAACATCGGTATATCAAGTTCATCTAAGTAATAAAAAAAGAAAAAATAAGTTTAGACTAATGACAAATGGAATGCCAGCAACATTTCCAAGTTTAATTGACAAGCACCATCACACAATAAACCCTAAACTTAGGGTATATAAAACCATAGTCCCAAAACGTAAAATAATTCAACTCAACCATTAAAAGTAATATGACAAACATCTGAATATTTTCAACTGAAAATAGCAGCCAGGAGCACAAGTGCTGTGATATATAACCCAATCCCCAGATCCTATAATTTTCTTGGCTTGGCATCAGACTGACCTGCTGGCTAGGATCATCACCTTCAAGCAGTACATAAAGCTTTACCTTCACATGTGATTAAAGTTTCATTTCTCTGCCTACAGGTACTTGAGATTACAGTTTGGCTACAAATTTTCACATATATATCAACCTTATATACATATACATACACACATATACATATCACTATCACTATCCTCCCGTTGTATAATACATATACATATACATATACATATACATATACATATACATATACATATACATATACATATACATATACATATACGTATATATATATCACTATATCACTGTATCACTGTCTTCCCATTCATCATCGATTTGCTCGAGCGGGCTCCAGTAACATCTCCGTATGTCCTATCTCATGCTAGTAGAGCCCAAGGGCATCTGCTTGCTCCAGGAACATAAAGAGCCTCAAACCATTACATCAGGTCTTGGGAATGAGGTCTATAATTGTTACTTGTATTTGGCATATCAAATACCAAATGCCAAAATAATTGTTACTGGTATTTGGCATATCAAATATGACACGGGAGGCTTGCCAGGCTCTGCCATGCGGGTGGCATACCTCGACACATGTGCAGTGTTTCAGATTCTTCCCTATGAGGAAAGGCAGTAAAATCGTTTAACACATTAAAGAATTAACTCCTGGTACACTGAAGGTGTGAAGGCAACTTTCCAAAATAACATACAATTCAACTGATGTGTATGTCTTAGAATATCTCTAGAATAACCTCTACTTCATCTCCAATTAAGACTAAAGGTAAAATATCCACTTTAGAATTCAGCAAATTAGGGGTTTACTATTTATTGAAATAGGAAATTTATTTTAAAACCATGGCCGTACTAAAATCACCGTAGTACTTTCAAAATGTTTCTGGAGATCAAAGGTGACTATAAGAGTATGCCGCCCGCACGGCAGAGCCTGGCAAGTTACCCATGTCGTATTTGATATGCCAAATACCAGTAACAATTATATACCTCATTCCCATGACCTGTGGAATGGTTTGAGGCTCTTATGTTCCTGGAGCAAGAAGATGCCCTTGGGCTCTACTAGCATGAGATAGGACATATGGAGATGTTACTGTGTGCCGCCTCGAGTAAATCGATGATGAATGGGAAGACAGTGAAATAGGAAAAAAGAAGTCTGATTCTATAGCTTTAACGTTTGTCAAGGTGGGAGAGACTAGGTGTGCCAAATAATTGCCATCATCCAGGAAATGAAAACTCTACACATATGTTGAGCTCTGGTCAAAAAAGCTGAAATTATTCCATTAAAAACAAGAATAAACATCTTTATTTAGAAAATGTTAAGCGTTTGCATTAGAGTTGACTTTTCTGATCTTTATATCTCATAAAAGAAACTGCAGTTTGACTGAATATAGGGTTAATTCAAATACTCAAGGTCATATAATTGCTTATTTTTTATAAAACTGAACTTGGTGGTTGTTTCATTAAATCCAAATTAAATCAAATTATTCCAAAAAATTAAATTTTGCTTACCTAAATGCAAAGCTGCTGGTAGTGCTGGGGATGAGATCTCCTTACAGTCTTCACCAGTCACCAACTGACCATTTTTTCATCAGAGGGGGTAAAGAGGAGACCCCCTAACACTTCTGTCAATAGGTCCTTAAGAGGACATTGCTCCTCGCTTTCCCCCAGCACTGCTGATGCGTGTGCATCTGCGCCAGGGGCAGCCCAGGTGGCTCTGTGTGGGATCCATCATTTCCAATGGAAATGTTACTGGCGCCCACTCGGAGCAAATCGATGAATAACGGGATTCAAGTGATTCAAATGCAAAGCTGCTGATAGTGCTGAGGATGAGGTCTCCTTACGGTCTTCACTGCAGTCACCAACTGACCATTTTTTCATCAGAGGGGTAAAGAGGAGACCCCTAACACTTCTGACTGTCAATAGGTCCTTTAGAGGACATTGCTCCCGCTTTCCCCCAGCACTACTGACGCATGTGCATCTGTGCAGGGCAGCCCAGGTGGCTCTGTGTGGGACCCATCAGCGTTCTCATTGGCTTTAGGCTGTGGCTGTCCATGCTGTGACTGTCCATGTATCTTCCTTGAAGCTGTGACTGTCTGTGCATATGGCCATGTCACTTTGAGATTGTGAAACTGTCTAACTAAGCTTTTGTGGATAGCTGTGCTTTCGCCACTTGCCTGCCGTCACATCAGCTCTTAGGTGACACAGGTACACCCGGCAGAGGGGTGGACACAGGTACACCCAGCAGACCAGAAACCAGTTTTCCCGTTGAACCCCCCTGCATTCCATGGACCACGAGAGCAACTTCAGACCCAAGTCCACCATCCCGATGGAGCCTCGGAGGAGCCCAGAGAAACCCCCACACGTTGCTGGCAGCGATCTTCACATTCCACACTCTGCAGCAGGTAAGATCTCCACCCAGCAGACTAATCCAGTCTCCAGTCCACAGATTAATCCAGTCTCCAGCCTGGCCTGTCAGAAACCCAGTCTACAAGGACCCACCACGCAGAGACCCGCCATTCAGAGGAGAGAGTATTTCAAGCGCAGGAATGCTTGAGCCTCAGATACAGATACACCCGGCAGAGCAGAAACCAGCTTTCCCCAAATTTACCTCCAAATTACAGTAAATATTCTACCCACCCCTATGACAGAGCCCCACAAAGTAATGAGAATATAGCGCCCGCATGGCAGAGCCTGGCAAGCTGTCCAATGTGTGTTCGATATGCCAAATACAGTAACAAAAATGTTTATTTTCCTGACCCCAAAAGAGTCCTTAATATGGCAGCAGTAAGAAAGGCAAACAAGCAGTGCCTGATAAAATTTCCACGGCTGTCCTAGACTGCCAAAGCGAAGAAGGACTAAAATGACTGTCTGTACTTTCAATGCACGTACGCTGGCATTGGAAGCATATATTGAGGATCTGATGGTGCAAGCGCAAAAGATCAAATCGACATCATTGGTCTGACTGAGACAAGGGAGGCGTCAGTTGCATCATGCTGTATTTGACACCGGAAAAGAATTGTTCCTTGGAACATGCGATGAAAGAGGCATCGGTGGCATTGATGTCCTTGTCAACACGAACATGGCAGTAAACATTGATTCATTTGAATACCTAACAAACCGAATAGGATGATTACACATGAAGAGTTGTGGCCCATGCCAGCAATTTCTATCTTCATTGTATACGCACCAACATCCGCATACAAAGAAGATGAAATTGAGAAATTCTACATGGAATTGGAGGAGTTCTGTAAAAAGATCACACCTTCTACAAGATCATAGTCGGTGATTTTAATGCCAAGATAGGACCAAGAAGATCAGCTGAAGAACTCCACATCGGGACCCATGGCCTAGAATGGAGCGAACAGGGTGAGAGACTATCTGAGTTCATCATGTCCACCAAGACCATTCATGGGAACTCACAGTTCCAGAAAGCTGAAGTGAAATGTTGGACATGGGAATCTCCTGGTGGATAGTTCCACAATGAAATTGACCACATCATCTTCAATCGACGGTTTTGTCTGACCGATGTAGCTGTCGTCCCCCAAATTCCAAACAGGATTGGACCACCCGTCTCCTTCGTGCAAAATTCTACTTCCCGCAATGGGGAGAAAAGGCTGCAAAGTTTAAGAAGAGAACTCCCAGAACGACCACCAACTGGGAAATCTTTGGCACCATTGCAGCAAGATGGGAAGATACCATCATTGACGACATCGATGAAGAATACAACCGACTGGTTCAGCACCTCCATGATTGTGCGAAGAATGCCGAGAGAGAGAAAGACACAAAAGATCGCCTGTCTTCAGAAACTCTTGAGCTCATTTGCCAACGTAGCAAGGCGCGAGCTTCAGGAGACCAAATGAGAACGTTCAAGCTTGCTAAACGGTGCAGAGAAGCGATAAAAGAAGACCTCAAAGACAAAAGACCAGAAATACTGGAAGATGCAGCAGAAGCTGGGAAAAGCATTCACACTGCCCGCCTGTCCTTTGCCAACTATAAGACCAAGATGACTGCCCTCCAATGCCCTGATGGATCTATCACATCAGCTAGAAAGGCAATGGAGAAGATTATCCATGACTTCTATTCAAATCTCTTTGATAGCCACATCCACCTGCCCACATACCAAATTCCACAGGATGGATATGTCATTCTCAATGTTCTCCCTTCTGAAATCCAACATGCCATCTGCGTCGGTAAAGAAGGGAACAGCACCAGGCCCAGACAAAGTCAGAACCGATCACCTGAAGAATCTGCCGTCGGTACTCATCAATACACTAGCTCGGCTCTTCACACGCTACCTGTCTGAATGCAAGGTGCCCTCCCAATGGGAAAACCAGCAGGACAGTTCTACTGTTCAAGAAGGGAGACATTCATGACATCGGCAACTATCACCCCATCTGCCTGTTGTCTGTCATCTACAAGCTGTTTACACGAGTCATCCTGAACAGGATTGGCAGAGCACTAGATGAAGGACAACCATGTGAGCAAGCAGGCTTCCGGAAAGGATTCAGCACAATCGACCATATCCACACAGTAACCAAGCTCATCGAGGTTTTGTAGGGAGTACAAGATGCCGCTCTGTCTCACATTCATTGATTTACAGAAAGCCTTTGATTCTGTGGAGACTGAAGTAGTCATCGAAGCCCTAGCCAAACAGGGTGTTCAAACCCAATACATCAAGAT
>JAJIBD010009848.1:0-91825 GCA_021461705.1 Cryptotis parvus
CATCCATGGATTTATCCACCCACCCACCCATCCATGCATCCATCCACGCATCCATCCTCCGGTGACAACTGTCTTCCGCACCTGTCATACTCTGGCCGCTTATTCCCTTCAAATGCTCCTGGGTCCACTTACTGCCCACAGGTTGTTCTGAACAAGTGTGTAGACTTGACCTGAAGTGACCTTGGAAAGTGGAAATTCTCAGTCAAGTCTGTGTCTCTATCTATAAATTGTGGGGACCACACCTGGAAGTGCTGGGGGCCACCAGGAGTATGTGAGGGACCACGCAGCGCCAGGAATATGTTCTACCTCTTGACACATCCCCAGCCTGTTTTCTTAAAGTGATTTGATCAAAGATATCGTAGATTTTGTTTTTACCTAGGGAACTTCCTAAGAGGTGCTCAAGGGACCTGGTAATACTCTGGTAATTCTCAGTCAACCGCGCTAAGGTTTCAGTGCCAGAGCCCAGAGCCCCTAGGGGCCACCAAACAGGCGATGCTCAGGGACTTCCAAGGCCTCCCTCGGAGATGCTCAAGGCCGGAAGGTGCCGGGTGTCAAACCTGAGCCAGGCGTGCATCCTCACCTGCCTCATCTCTCCTGGCAGTGACTACAGTATCTATGAGAATGAACCATTGGAAAGGGTCTGGGGGGCAAGGGAGGACCAGAACTGGGGGACCTGCCCCTCTCTGCACTGTGGTATTGTGAAGGCGATGCGCTGAATCCCCCCCCGTGAGGTGGGCGCCTCCTGCAGGGCTGGTGGGGGAAACCTTCCTGGCACCGCCTCACCCCACATTTGCCTTCTCTGTGGTCAGGTATGGCCAGATGACAGCGGGCAGCTACTGCTACATCGGGCCCCAAGGGATCGTCCACGGCACCAGTGGTGAGAGGCAGGGCCACCCTGGCCCCGGGACTGGTGGCGGCTGTCCTGGGAGTGGACTGTGAGCACCTGCCTCCTCCCCGCAGCTCACCGTGCTGAATGCCGGGCGTCGGTACCTGGGCGCCCAGGACCTGGCCGGGAAGGTCTTCATCACCTCTGGGCTGGGTGGGATGAGTGGGAGCTCAGGCCAAGGCGGCGGCCATTGTGGGCTGTATTGGCGTGATAGCGGAGGTAAGCGGGGGCAGAGCAACCGGCCAGCCTCGTCCTTGCCCACCGTCCAGACTCCCCCCCTCCCGCTCCTCCCCAAGGGTTCCCAGGGTGGGTTCCATGGCAACTTCCCTCCCTTCCTAGTGTCCATCCCTGGCTTTCTGGGGCAGCAGGTTCTCAATGCGTGGAACAGGGCTGGGATGGACTCAGCAAGCTTGGCGAGAGCTTGTCCATGCTTTGGTCGGTCCGTGTGTTGATCACAAGGTCTATCTGGTGAATGACGCGGCTATAAACCCAGTGTACAAACAGCTCTTTGAGACCTGCCACTAGCCATTGTTTGGGGCAATGACTTGTGCGGTGTCTTCCAGGCCCCGTTCTCAGGAGGGGGAGCAGCCATGCAGCCGTCTGCAGAGCTGGGTGCCTACAGCTTTCTCCTGGTGCCGAGGAGGGGCTGGGGTGGGGAGTGCTCCCAGCTAGGCCACATTCAAGGTCAGGGGTAGGGCTGAGAAAGTCAGGATGACCCCGGCAGGCTCTGTCCTTTCTCAAAGTGGGGGTGCTGGCCTCAGGAGCTCTCCCAGAGTATGTGTGACGGAAACACATAGCCAGACCAGGATGGCCAGTAACCAGCCATCCCACGTGAGTGGTCAGCGCTTATTAAAGAAAGTACCTCCCTCCAAGCAAAGGCTGAGAAATGGGCAGGTGTTCAGCCACTGGGCTCAGTACGCAGGAGCCGGGCAGAATACACAACATCTGTGTATTCAGGAGCTAGAGAGATAGTAGGCAGGTATGGTTCCAGTCTCGCAATGCAGCGGCCCCAGGTCCGAATCCCACCAGGAGGCGAGCCCTGTGTGCAGTCAGGAGTAAACCCTCAGCACCCCAGGGTGTGCCCCTCTCACCAATAATAGTGTGTCTGCTTAAAATCTTCTGGAACTGGGTTGTGGACCAGGGTTAATGTTCTGGTGTTGTGTATTTGAATCCGTGAGTGGCGTCTGACATGGCGATCGTCACTGGTGTCCCCGTGTCTCCCCAGCAGGTAGATAAAGCCGCCCTCCTGAAGCGCCTACCAGCAGGGCTGGCTGATGGAGGTGACCGACAGCCTGGACCACTGCATCGAGAGACTCAGGTGCCGCCTGGGAGACGGGAAGGCAGCGGGCAGGGGCTGGAGGTTGGGCTGCAGCAGGACGACGGGGTCACTGTCTGACCCGGCCACTGGTGGGGTGCCTGCCAGGAAGCACGAAGGCACAGGGGCAGAGACGGCTCCCCTAGTGGCGGCCTTGCCAGGAAGCACGCGGGGCGGGCCCCGCCCTTCCCAGGGGCTCATGAAAGTGTTCAGTAGGGGCAGGGGAGATAGCGCAGAGGCTGGAGCACTGGGGCCCGAGGCCCTGCTTAACCCCCGCACTGTGCGCACTCCCAGCACTACCGGATGTGGCCTGGGGACCCCCAAGCACCACAAAGGAGATGCCGCCACCCAAACCAGCAGATGTCAAGTACACACAGATTTGAGAAAGCGGTCCCGCCCCCAGCCTCTGCCATCCAAGCAGACTGACTCCTCTTGACCACAGACTTTCTGGTGGTTTTATTTGGTTTTTTGTTTGTTTGTTTATCTAGTCAATTATTTTTGGCTTTTTCGGTTATACCTAGTGATGCTCAGGGGTTACTCCTGGCTCTGCACTCAGGACTTATTCCTGGCAGTACTTGGGGACTATATGGGATGCCGGGCAAATGCCTCCCCCGCTGTGCTTTTGCTCCAGCCTGAACCACAGGCCTTTCTGGAAGGGGTCGCCTCCTTATGTTGGGAACGCTTGGAGCTCTCCATTCATCGGGGAGAAAGTCCACACCCCCCAGAGTGCATTAAGGCGGGGCTGTGTGGACTGTCTGGCTCCTGTCTGCCAAGGCTGTGTGTGTCCTGAACACTCTGCACACGCACACAGACACATACACAGCTTATCTGCTCATACATATATGGCACACTTGTTATACACACTTGTATATATGATAGGTACACATGCTCACATACATTCACATACGCTCATGCGCACATTCACACACATTTACACACACACTCACACATTCACATTCATGGACATACACATATTTACACACACATTCACATTCGTGGACACACATACATGCACACACACACTCACACTCATGGACACACACACATGCACAAACACACACACACACACACACACTCACATTCACTCATGGGCCTCCTCATTTGTGCCAGCAGGGGCCTCTTGTGTCGGTGGGGATGGCTGGGAGAGCCGCGATGGCCATCTCTGCTGATGGCCATCTCTGCTGCTTTTGTCCCTCTAGGGTAGCCCGGAAGAAAAAGGAAGTGCTCAGCCTTGGGTACCACGGCAATGTGGTGGATCTTTGGTGAGTGGGGAGGGCTGGTGCCTTGGGGACCTTCCTCCTGCGGCGCCTCCTGTGCTCTGAGCCGGTCCTGCCCACAGCATCCACAGCCCAGATCCCGAGCCACCTTCCAGGCAACCTTCTCTCCCTGGCCCATCCGCCATCCTGATGAGTTTTCTGGGGGCATCCCAGGGGGCGACACACGGAGGGACAGGACCAGGAGTGGGGGTGGGGCCTGGCCCGCTCTGACCTCTGTGGCTTCTCCAGGGAGCGCCTGGTTCAGGAACTAGAGACCACAGGGGAGCTGCTGGTGGACCTGGGGTCAGACCAGACTTCCTGCCACAACCCATTCAACGGCGGCTACTACCCTGTGCAGCTGGGCTTCTCTGAGGCCCAGAGCCTCATGGCCTCTGACCCTGCCGCGTTCAAGGCTCTGGTCCAGGAAAGGTGATGCAGGTGGCGGGGCTGTGTGGGGTGGGAGTGGGGGGGGGGGCAGACAGGACACTCCCGCTCCTGCTTCTCCGGGGGTCAGCTGTGTGGCGTTGGCTCAAGACTCTCTCTGCACCTCCTCCGTCAGAATCATGGGAGTTTGCGCCTCCTGGCAACGTTGGGAACCACCCAGAGGAATATCTGCGGTTCCTGACACATGGGGGTGCTGAGTAGCTGCTGCTGGAGGGTGGAAGGCCCTGGATGCGGGCATGGGCTCTGTTAGACGTTAGCCTGAGCCCTGGCTCTGATGATCAGAAAATGCTGGGGAAAGGCTTGAAGGGAGAGAGGACTGACAGGGGTGCGGGGTGGGCAGGAGCTGCCCAGCCGGTGGCCGGGACCCTGGCAGCCAGGGCTCCCGGGAGAGGTGAGGGAGTCAGCGGAGCTGGGGCGACCCAGCTGGCCGGCGCACATCCCGAGCGAAGAGCAGGACTTGGGCCCTCTTGTTGCAGCCTGAGGGAGGCAGGTGGCCGCCATCAACAGGCTGGCCCAGGAGAGCTTCTTCTTCTGGGACTACGGCAACGCGTTCCTCCCTGGAGGCCAAGAGAGCAGGTAAGAGCGTGGGGGGCGCCGAGGGGGTCTCCTCACCTCCCAGAACAGGGGCAGGTTTCGCAGGGCCCTTTGGGTCTGTGGTATCTCTGGGCCTCAGTTTCTCCATGGCGGAGAACCGCCTCCTCGCAGATCTGAGGCCTCCACGGGTGTTCCCGGCACAGCCCACGTGCCTGAGTATTACCCTGTGGCTCTGCCACTTGGGACCCCCAGCCCAATGCCGCAGAAAAGCCTGTGCTGGCTGGCCCCCCCCCCCCCAGACATGGGGGATCACAGAGGCTGAAGGGTGCCAGTCCCAGCCCTTGCGGTCACCACCAAGGGCAGAGAAGGTGCAAACACAAAGTTCAATTTAAACTTATTTTGGGGGGTGAGTTTGGGGCCACACCTGGCAGTGCTCAGGGGCTTCTGTCTCTGTGCTCAAGAGTGACCGCTAGCAGTGTCTGGGTCCATCTGCAGTGCATAAGGCAAGGCCTTAACCTTCAGTGGATTGTTAGATGGGGCGTCAGGGCCTCACGCCTCCCGGCCCAGCGTCAGGGCACCTGCCCCTCTCCCAGGAGCTCGTGCCTGCGGTGTTGGCGGGTGGCAGGTATGAGCCTGGGTGGGTGTGTGTCCTCCTGGCTGGGTCCATGCACCCTCCCTGCTGTCCTTCCGTGTCCCATGGCGTCTCTCTCCTAAACAGAGAGGCCTTGGAGATGCCTCCCAGCCCGGGCAAGGCCCCTCCAGGCCTTCCCGGGCCCCTTGTTTCATCTCCGCCCAGCGGGCCGTGGAAGGGGTGCAGCCCCGCCCCTGCCCGCAGTGCTCTGGTGTTGGTGACGCTGAGCTGGCGGCTCTGGCCACAGGTGCTGATGTGGGGAAGAAAGGGGCCAACGAGACGGAGTTCCGCTACCCCTCGCACGTGCAGCACATCATGGGGTGAGTGGCGGGGGCCTGCAATGCAGGTCGTGGGGGTGGGCATAGCGAGCCCCCTCTCTGCCCATCCCAGGGGTTCCGTGTGGGGCTCTGCTCTGGGGGAGTGGCCGTGGCATCACCGTGGACCGTCGCCCTCCAGTGAACAGAGAGGAAGGGCACAATTTTCTGCAGGGGTGCCCTGAGGGAATACAGTGGGGCTGGAGCTGGGCGCTCTGAGAGCTGTGACCCCTCCCCAGTACTGGGCTGCGTCGGTGGGGCTCTGTGGGGGTGGGGGGGACATGGAGATGACCAGGAGGGGATCGGGCTGAGGGCGGAGGCCTGGCGGCCATGCTGAGCACCCCCCACAGGCGCTGGGCGGGACTGGGGGGCCCTTGAGGACACTGGGGAGATGCTCAGGCCCCCGTGGCCACAAGTGGGTCTGGGGGGGCCATCTCTCAGGTTCTTGGTGGGCGAGATGTAGGCCAGAGCGGGCGCGGCCACTGGCCACATGTCAGGGGTGGTGAAGGGCAGCGGGTGGGAGTGGGGGGTGCAGTGGTGGGCTGTGGGGAGTAGTGGGGGCCTTCAGGAGGTGTGGGGGGCGCGAGGACCCTCTCAGAAGAGAGCAGGGAGGTGGCCTTCAAGGGAGCCCGCCCAGGGCTGGTGGAGCACCTTGGGGTGCTCAGTCCCTCTTCTCTGCTGGCCCACCGTGGCGGCTACCTTCCCGCAGGGACATCTTCTCCATGGGCTTTGGGCCTTTCCGCTGGGTCTGCACATCGGGGGACCCCCAGGACCTGGCCCTCACTGACCAGCTGGCCACGTCTGTGCTGGAGGAGATCATCGCTGGCGGAGGGTGAGGCCACGGGCGCTGGACAGAGAGGAGTCCGTGAGCCCACGAGGCCCCACCTGCCCCGGCTCCACCCCCCCACCTCCCTGCCCGCCTCCCTCCACGTGGGGATCACCCCGCCCGCCCACGCGGGGCCCAGGCTTACGTGTGGGTCTGCCGTGGCACCCATGGTGGGGAGAGTGGGAGTCGGAGCCTTCCCTGCCCTCTCCGCAGCTGCCTGCCCTTCCCGCTGTCCTCTCTCCCCCTGGAGGTTTCTGGTGGGACATTTGCCCTCTGCACTTCCAAGCTGGAGGGCGAGTGGGGCTCTGGGTCACAGGGACCTAGAACTGCAGAACTAGGCCAAGGGCAGGCGGGGTGGGGGTGCAGCGAGGGGTCCCCGATGTTTCCCGAGGCTGCTGGTGGTGGAGCAGCCACACAGGCCCCAGAGGCCAGGTCGCTGGTGCGGGCTGTACCCCCAGCCCTCCCTCCAGTGAGAGCCCTTCCAGCCCCTGCTGGCCCTGGCCTTGGGGCCAACACTCAGGATGGAGCAGGGCAGATGGGACAGCAGCGGGCAGCGGGAAGAGCAGCCACGGGGCGCCCAGAGACCTGCCACAGTAGCCATTAGGAAGTGGGACCTTCCTTCCTTCTTGACAGACACTTTCAGCAGTGCTCAGGGATCACTCAGGAGTGATGGAGGTACTCAGGGCACCACATGAGATGCCGGGGGATCGAACCCAGGTGGACGTGTGCAAGGCAAATGGCCTCCCCACCATCCTATCTCTCTGGCCCCATCAGCTGGTTTCATTGATGCCATGTGATGCTGGCGTTAACCGCTGCTCAGCCCCTGGATCCCATCCACAGGTCCATTGAGAGCGCCAGCCTCCTGCCTGTTGCCTGTAGTGACCCCTGGTGTCTCTGAGACAAGCGACTTCTGCCCATGCTTGCCTGAGCCTTGGAGTGCCCAGTGCCTACTAGAACTGGGCCCCCCACAATCCTTTGTATATAGGATATACAAAGGTATATCCTATATACAAAGATCTTGGTTGTTTCCTCCCTTGGGGAGGTCATTGGTCCCTTTTGCCACCAGGCCAGTGACTTCCCCACAATGCTTGTGTTTTTGTGTGTTCACACACCCACTGGGTCGCAGGAACCATGGGTTCTGGAGTCATGAAGGCCTGGGTGGGGTGGGGTACAGGGCATACACACACACACACTACACCCGCATACGCACGCGCACACGGCAGGGGGCCCCGTTTTCCACAACGTCCCTTTCTGTCGTACAGTGAACCCCGCGGTGAGGCTGCAGTACATGGACAACATCCGCTGGATCCGGGAGGCGGCCAAGCACCGCATGGTGAGGGCCCGGCCTGGCGGGAGGCAGTGTGGGCCCTGGAGGGGTCAGCTGAGCCCAGGAGGGTGCCTGCATGTCCCTGAGACTTCAGGGCAGTGCCACTGGCGTTGCAGGGGCCACCTCCCCAGGCTGTGGCTCGAAGAGGCCAAGGGTTGCGGAGAGACCTCGCAAAGGTGGGCATGGGTGGCCAGGACAGGGCCTTTGCAGCTATTCCTCACCGGCGCTTCACGGACACGTTTCCCCAGAGGCGGCCCCGTGGGACCCTGAGCCGGGTGCCCTGACTTCTCTGCTGTGACGCCGCACTGGTGCCTCTGTGGGCCTCTAGTCCCAGAGCCGACTGGAGGTGGCGCGTGTATGACTGGGGCACGGAGACTGTCTGGTGGTGCTGTGGGGCGGGCGGGGGAGACAGCCTAGGCCGGGGAGCAGGCAGCGGGCTCCGTCTCTGTTGGGGTGCCGACAAGCAAACATGGGTGGGCTCTGCTTTAGCCCGCTGCTCCCAGAGGTGAAGCTGAAGTGAGCTGTGAGTTGGGGTTACGTGCTGGGAAGACGGAGACACCAGCCAAGGCCCAGACTCGGGGGGGCTCCCCAGGGCCTATGGGGGACCGCCCCACCTTCCTGGAGCTCTGCCCCCATCTGGGATTGTGAGGGTCCAACAAGGATGTGCGCCCCCGTTGCACGGATAAAGAGTGGAGTGGCTGTCAGCCCTGCGGGTCATAGAGAGACTTCGGGCACCCAGGAGGCATGGACAGGTGGGGCCAGCTGCCGCCTGCTGGGCTGGACCTGAACTCCCCAGGCTGCAGAGCGACCACAGTCCTGGGGGGTCCTCCAGGATTTCTGCCCGGAGCCCCTCATGCTGCCGGGGGCCTGTTGCCGTGCGTCCGCAGCAGGCCGCAGGGTTCTCCTGTGACCCTGTCTCTGCTCCAGGTCGTGGGCTCCCAGGCACGGATCCTGTACTCGGACCAGAAGGGCCGCGTGGCCATTGCTGTGGCCTTCAACCAAGCTATCGCCCGTGGAAAGATCAAGGTGACGCCCCGTGGGCCCCTGCTGGGCGGCCCCCAGCTCTGTGCATGCGCGCAGGGAGGAGGCCAATCCGAGCATCCCTCACTCCGGGCCCTGGGCGAGTCAGGCCCCCTCTGAGCGGGAGAATCAGGACACACTCAGGGCCGGGGGTCGGGGGGGCGTTGGCTTCCTCGCACTGTTTCTTGCCTCCCTGCTGAACGTTTCAGACCCTGGCAAGCCTCCCCTGCTTCTCCCGTCGCCTCCATTCACCCGGCCCACCCGGGTGGCCGGGAAGCTCGGGCAGAGGGACTGACCCCCACACTGTGGCATCAGGAAGTGGCAGGAGTGTCGCCCTCTTGTGGGAAAAGGCAGCCAAGACAAACGTGTGCCAAGACCACACACAGGAAGTCCTGGGGGCACCGCCACAAGCGCAGAGGCGCAGCCCTGCACAGGAAGCTCCCGAGCAAGCCCATGGTGTATTGGTGGGGGCCTCCTGAAGGCTGCCGCACATTGTTAAGCCAAGAGTGGGGCTTTTTTGTTTGTCCATTTGTCCCTTTAACAGCCTTGACCGAGTGCCTCTGTGCAGCCTCAGGCTAACAGGCACGCAGGGCTCCCCTAGTGAAGGAAGATTGACCAGGCCCCGGGAGAGGGACCCATCAGCTCAGAGAACATTCTAGAAAGCGACCAACACTGAGGAAAATGTAAGGCAGGGGGCAAGTGGGGAGGTGAGGACAGCGCTGATGAATCACTGACGTAGGTGAGGATAGCACTTATGGATCAACAACTGAGTTGTGAGCAGAATGTTCTGGAAGGGTCCAGGTCCCTGTTGAAGTGGCAGGAGCCCCAGGGGCTGGCTGGTGGCTCTGCTAGCGGGCTCGATGTTCCCACCTGTCCACTGGCCACGTGACGCTGGACAGTCTGCTGCCGTTTTCCTGTCTACAAAATGGAAGCCGTTGCATCCTTCAGGATGGGTCATTCTAAAGACCTGGCGAAGCTACCACACGTACATGGCACGTAGCTCCTGGGCAGAGAGCAAGCGCCCGGAGTGATGGGGCCTGCAGGAGGCCGCAGGGAAAGCCCCCAGAGGGGCTGTGCTCCCCCTTCGTGCAGTTCAGACTTCCAAGGCGAGGGATTGGAAGGGCAGCTAATGACCTGACCCTTGGCCTCTGCCCGCCCCAGGCACCGGTGGTCCTGAGCCGAGACCACCACGACGTGAGCGGCACAGACAGCCCCTTCCGGGGAGACCTCCAACATCTACGATGGCTCGGCCTTCTGTGCAGGGTGAGGGCGGCCGGAGACAGGCGGTGGTCGCTCTCTGTCCTGTGGGGTCTGGAGTTGGCAGGAAGGTGGGCTCAGCTCCGTGAGTGAGTCAGAAAGCGGTGGGGACACTGGATGCAGGACAACCGGCTGGACACTGCGGCCAGCACCTTAGCCCCGGGATGATCTCTACAGCGCCCCCACCGCCAGTCTGTGTCTCTGCATTGCTGAGCCCAGACTGCCTCCACGTCCCTTCTCGTTCTGTTCTCTTTGCTTCCGGCCTCTGTGCAGCATTGAGCATTAGGGAGGCTGATAGTCGGCCCACGGCATTGGTCCCTTCCTCCTGTATTTCCTGACGGGGCAGAAATTGATGGCCTCCTGGTTCTAGTATTCCATCTTTCAGGCCTGAGCAGTGCCTCGGTCAGCCAGTCATAGCTGCTAAGGGCCATGGGCTCCCGGAGCCACGGCCAGGGAAGGACCACCTCTCCAGGAAGTGACCACCGGGGGCCTCTGTTTCTACAGACATGGCCGTGCAGAACTTCGTGGGAGATGCCTTTCGCGCGCCACCTGGGCTCTCTCTTCACAATGGTGGAGGCGTCGGCTGGTAAGGTTAGGGGGAGCCACGTGACACAGGCTCGGGCTCACGAGACATCTTGGGAATTCTTTCCAAAGTTGTGCCTCCCTTGAGCTTTTCTGCTACTGAGAGCTGGAGAGATAGAAATTTGGGTGCCTGAGAGTTGGGGGCCTGGTACAGGCCATTTGCCTTTCAGGGTCAGCTGACATGCAGGTCACAGGCAGGGGGCGGAGGCACATGCCAGTTTCTTAGCAGTTTCACACTGCTCTCAGTCTTGAATCCTCAGTCGGGAGGAATCCTCAGCGCTTCTGTGGCAGCCAGGCCTTTTCATTCCACCTGGGCTCTAAGCTGCGCTGACCTCAGCTCTGCCCCTCTCAGGCTCGTCTCTAGCCTGTGCCATGAGGACATGGGTTGAGGCTTCTGGGACGGTCTCAGCTCCTCCCAGGAAACTCACATTTCCATCCTGCAGGAGCTCCCTGGGCTTCCCTGACCCCGCGTCAACATGCGTGTGTTGGGGGGGCACTTTCCCACACCACCACCTATGCTTAGTCACTGACCGGGTGTCTGACAGTTCAGCTCTGTCTGACCCACAAAAATGCATCCACTTCACTCTCCAGGCGGTACCTCTGTACCTCTGACCGCCTCTTCTATGCGCCAGGCGCTCTCGCCACCCCTTCTCAGGCTCCATTAGTTTGCAAGCACAACCCACAGAACTCAGGAAACTGACTACGCTTTGGATGGCAGGTGCTTTAGGGTCAGAGCCCATGGCTGGGTGACTGGACACACAGGGCGAGGCCAGCACTTTGGCCCACATAAGTTTGGGGACGAGTGTGGCTCAACAAACCCAAAGCTCTCCAACCCCCATCCTTTTTTGGTGGGGGGAATATGTTGGTGGCTTCATAACATAAACAAGCAATTAAATCACTAATCAGGGGCTGGAGCGATAGTGCAGCAGGGAGGGTGTTTGCCTTGCACGCAGCCAACCTGGATTCAATCCCCCAGCACCTCCTATGGTCCACTGAGCACCGCCAGGAGTGATTCCTGAGTACAGAACCAGGAGTGACCCCTGAGCATCATAGGGTGTGACCCCAAAAAGCAAACAAACAAGCAAACACAAGCAAACAAACAAACACTGATCAGCTGGCACAGCATCTGTTCCCTTGCGGTGGGTGGGGTGGGACAGTGGGGTGTAAGTCCCAACTTTTGACCCGGTGGCTGGTTCCCTGGTAACCAGACCCCTTCCTGCCTCCTTGGGCAAGGGCCTAACGGTCACCTGGGTAACATACCCAAATACCTTTTGATTGCTCTCATCACTAGGACATTCCTAGTGTTTTAGAGGCTCTGTTGCCAAGACCAAATTACTAATTACATAGGGGCCACGGTTCCATCCACTGCTCAGAACAAGGAATAATTAACGCCTCGCACATAGTCTACAGGGGAGGCATTTGCTAAACTCTCTAAACCCAAGGCCAGAGAGATAATACAGGGTCGGGCACTGTCCCTGCAGACAGCAGCCCCAGTTCAATCCCCAGCACCCCACATGGTCTCCTGAACACTGCCAGGAGCCATGCCTGAGTTCAGAGCCTGGAGTAAGCCCTGAGCACTGCCAGGGATGGCCCAGATACAAAAGCAGCAGCAACAACAAACTCTGAATCCACTCCCTCACCTAAGAAAGGAAAACACACTACAGAGGGGAGAACCGAGGCCCCCAAATGCAGCCGCCCTGCCTCCCTGGCGGCAGGCGCCCCAGAGGTTTCCAACAGCAGAGGGCGCTGTGGCCCCACAGCACCGCTCCCAGGTGGGGCTAACGCGGCCCTGACCTCCAAGCCTGTTTGGAACAGATCAAGCGGATCAAGCGTGGTCCTTCCAGCCAGGTCCTCCCCGCTCTCCAGCGTCCCTGGGCACTCTGGCTGGACCTTGCACCCCTCAAGGCCGGAATTCCGGACTGCGGCCCAGTCAGGAGGCTCTAGAGTCCAGCGAATGGAAAACAGGGCCAAAGCGTGTGACCTTTCCGCAACAGAGGCCGGGGGGAGAGGCAGGGCCATGCTCCATCTCTTGGGGACCTGGTTTTCAGGGCCAGGTTTTCCGCAGGTGGGGAGAGAGAGAGACAGAGACAGAGACTGCTGATTATAGAAGGGGCGGAGTAGGACTTGGGAGTCCCAAGGCCCAGCCTCGGTCAGCCACCGCCCTTCCCGCCTGTGTCCATCCGGTCAACAGCCCAGGCCCCCTGTACATGGCGCCTACGCTTTCCCCAGCTGCTTTTTGACCTGGTGTTCAGGAATCACCTAGAGAGATCTCACAGATATTTGAAACCAATTCTACACGCAGACACACATGTACACACACGCGCACAGGGAAAAACAAGAAGTATAGTAAAGGAGCTCTGACTCCCAAGCTGGTGACCCCCCAAAGACACCTCAAGAAGGAAGAAGGGGTCACAGAGGCAGTCAGGAAGAATCACGATTGGTCCAGCAGCCGGCCAAGCCCAGGGGCAGCGGTGAGTGGTGAGGGCTGGGGCCAGCAGAGGTGACCTACCCCCGCCAAGCACCTCAACTGAAATGTTCTACCAGGCTCTGTTCAAGGTCACGACCCAGAAGTGAACTAGGGGCACTTGTGCTTCTTGCAGGGGTGAGGTGATCAATGGGGGATTTGGCCTTGTGCTAGACGGGACCATGGATGCTGAGCAGAGGGCCAGGATGATGCTCGGCTGGGACGTCTCCAATGGAGTAAGTCCCTCCCCAAACCTCCCATCCCACTGCGGGCCCCCCCTCCAGACTGCAGAGCCCAGGAGGGTCCTGAGCCCTCCCCCCCACCCCCCCGGAAAGAGCCAGCTCTGTTCCTCCTGCTTATTGGGGTCTCTCCAGTACTGGTCCGGAGCCGCCTTTGGGTCTCCTTCCTTTGCCTTAACCTCCAGCACTACCTGCAGGGGAGTCACGCAGGGGTCCCCTAGTTGTGCCGTCTCTCCAAGGGAGACCCCAGAGCTGGTGCAGGAAAGGAGAAGCGGGTCCCTCCTCCCTTCTCTCTCCCTCTCTCTCCCTCCCCAAGGCCGGGCAGGTCCCAGAGCACTTCTCAAATCGGACCAGTCCGGTGTTTGCTCAGCATGTGTGTAGGGGGCAGGGGACACCCCACCCCGCCTGGGCCCATGCCCCTGCTGATGAGAAGAGTGAGGGCAGGGGAGGGGGAGGGATGGTAAGTGTGTGCCTTAGAATGGGTGGTGGAGGCCCCAGGTTGGGCTCAGAGTGTGACCGACCATGACAGTGGGGGGAGCGAATGAGTCTCCGGGGAGCCCCCAGAGGTCAGGGTGGTCTTCACCCTGGAGTCAGGGGAGCAGGGGAAGGCCTGGGCGGGGGTGTGCTGTGGGGTTGGCTTGGCAGGAAGGCGGCAAGGAGACGGGGTTCAGGGTGCTGAGACCTGATCCAGGAAGCCCCATGGTTGGGGGCCAGGCGGGAGGAGTGTGGCGGGGAAACTTGAAGGCCAGCGTGGACGGGGGGGGAGGGTCCGAGATGACCCTGGGCTCCACAGTCTGGCCAGGAGAGGCGGCGGCCTGAGAGCAGGATACCAGGGCCGGGCTTTGGGGAGCAGCGCATCGAGCGCCTGTGCATGCACGTGTGTGTGGTGTGTATATATGTGGGGCACGTGTGTGTGGAAAGTGGTGTTTGCATATGGTGTATATGTATGTGTGGTGTGTGTGGAATGTGTGCGCAGTATGTGGTGTGTATAGATGTATGCGGAAAGGGTGTGTCTATATGGTACATATGTTCTGCATGGCAAATGTGTGATTTGTGCATAAATGTGTTCGGAAAGTGTGTGTATAAATGGCATGTGTGTGTCCATGTGGAAAGTGTGCATATATGGCAAGTGTGTGTATTTGTGTAGAAAGTGTGTTTATGTATGTGGATATGTGGATATGTGGTATGTGTGTGTCCTTGTGAAAGTGTGATATGTATCATATATATCCACAGCAGAGCCTGGCAAGCTACTCGTGGTGTATTCGATATGCCAAAAACAGTAGCAGGGGCCTGAGCAATAGTCCAGCTGGTAGGGCATTTGCCTTGCATGCTGCCGACCCAGGTTTGATCCCCGGCATCCCATATGGTCCCCTGAGCATCGCCAGGAGTGATTCCGGAGTGCAGAGCCAGAAGTAACCCCTGAACATAGCTGGGTGTGACCCAAAAAAGCAAAAAAAAAAAAAGTAGCAATAATGGACCTCATTCCCAAGGAATGGAGACGTTACTGGGGCCCACTCGGACAAACTGATGAACGACGGAAGACAAGTGATACAAGTGAAGTGAAGTGATCATATATATACCACGTGTGTGTGGACACTGTGTGTAGATATGGCACTTTTGTGTCTGTGTGGAAAGTGTGTATATATGGTACATGTGCGTATCTGTGTAAAAAGTGTATAGAAAATGTGTGTAGAAAGTGTGTGTATATGTGGCACATGTGTGTGTCTGCATGGAAAGTGTGTATATGTGGCATGTGAGTCCATGTGGAAAACTTGAGTACATGGCATGTGTGTGTGTCCCTCACATCCCTTGGCAGGAATCTGCCTCCATCCCGTCTTCCCGCCCCTCCTGCAGGTGGCCCGGCGCTGCTGGTCAGGGAACCAGAAGGCCTATGAGATCATCCGTCAGACGATGCAGGAGAATGAGGGCCTGGTGGTGACCCTCCCACAGGAGGTGGCGGACGAGCGCATGCTCCAGCAGGCCCTGCAGCCATGAGCTGAGCTGGCTGCCCGCCAAGCCCCCACCCCACCCCCCCCGGCCTAACCCTCACAGCCGCACTGCTCCCTCCATGGCCCACCTGATCTCCGGGGTCAGCAATGTCACCCCCTTGCAGCCCCCCGCCGCCAGTTTAGCCAGGAGCTGCTGAGGTCCTGAGATCCGGAGGCCACTTATTTGTCCGTGGGCACGATGCCCATGGGCCCGAATCCTCCCTCGAGCCCAGTGCAGTCTCTAGGGACTCTGGGGGAAGGCGTGTGCCGTGAAACCCGCGGAGCCGGGCATCAGCCAGGCCCTTTCCTAGCCTCCCACCTTCCTCCATCCCTGAGGTGGGCATCTGCTGGCTCATCGCTCTCTCTGTCTTCCACTCACCCCCACGGCCCATCGCTCACCTCTGACCTTGGGGTTTGCTCTCTGGGCACACAAGGAACGTGACCAGGCCCTGGGTTTGGAGGGGTCCAGGGTCGAAGGTGGGTAGGGCAGGCCCAGCTTCCCAGCGAGCTGTGTCCAGACAAGCGGGAGGCAGGGGACCTGGGGCGAGCCGGGCTCTGCCCTAAGGGAGAGGTGATGTGCGGCTGGAGAAATGCGAGAGGCGGGGAGGGGGGCACCAGGGACCACGCGGACATACAGTCCATCACTTAGGACCGAAGTTCACTCTCAGGAATCCTGTCTGGGCCCTAGGGGGCCCCACAGGAGCTGAGCTGGGCCCACGGCTGGTTTGGTGAGCTCCTTCCTCCTCTGAGCACCAGGCGAGGCCTTGCTTTTCCCAGAACGGACGCTTTTGTGTTTGATATTTTGCCACTTCCCTTTCAGGGTCCTTCCCTCCCTGACCTTGGTTGCCCCATGTCCCCTCTTGACACTCTACCCAAGCTCCCTCTGGTGCTGCTCAGAGCTATGCTGGGAGGAGCCTGGGGCAGGGGCCGCAGTGGGTGAGGGGAGTGAAGAGTGTCACCCACCGAGGGGAGAGGGAGCTTGCTGGGGTGAGGACGCTTCTCTTGCTTGGCTCAAATTATAGGGCCCCGGTCAAACAGTCTTGGCTTTCTCCAGAACAGACCCTTCAGGGAGTTGTTGGGGGCCCCACTTCCAGTCCAGGGCAGACCAGCCCCCATCCTGCTACAGGGCCAGGTCTGGGAGACCGGCAGGGGCAGGGTCCCTGGGGTTGCTACTTCCTTGCCCCCTGCCACGCATGGGATACAGGACCTTCTGTTGTAATTGATTCGGCTTTAGAAAGGAAACTGTACACGCATAATAAAACCTTATTTCTTTCAAGCTAATCAAACTTGAATTACTTTAAATCTGCTACCCACGGAGGGTTCCCGGAGTCAACACTAGATTCCTGGTCTCCAAAGTGGGCGTGTTTCTTTGCCACACAAAGAATTTCTCCTAAATAAAGATGTGTACTCTTCCTTTTCCCTCATGCTATGGGATCTGGGGCTCTTGGGCTCTTGGAACCTCCCATGAGAAGCTGTCAAGCAATTGAGGGCTGAGGTACAGCTATGCAGCTAAATCCATGGACACATCCCCAGCTGGAAACAATGGGGCGCCCTCAGAAGTAGGGGTGGGCCAAGTCCCTGCCTTGCTGAAGTCCCGGCGGCCATACCCACCACCCACACCACCGCCCAACTCCACTGTTCCACTAATAAGTTCTGCAGACACCAAACTCTGAACATTCTAAGTACTAGGTATTCAGGTCTCATGGACATGGGGCAGAGCTGCTACTTGCTCTCCCTGTGCCCAGCCGCTCACGAGGTGCCCAGGATGGATGGCGGGTTATAGCCCAGGCCCGCCACCCCAGCAGAGCCTTGCAACAAGCCAGATGACCCCCCCACTCCATGAGGGCCTCCATTTTCCACATCCGGACTTCCCTCTCGTCAGAACTCCACAGAGGAGACCAGACTATCACAGCTTAGCTCGCACGGCCGCAAGCGGTCGTGCAGTTCATCAATAAATGCTGGACTTAGAGATGACTACAAGAGTATGCTACCTGCACAGCAGAGCCTGGCAAGCTACCCGTGTTGTATTTGATATGCCAAATACCAGTAACAATTATAGACCTCATTCCGAATGGATTGAGGCTCTTTATGTTCCTGGAGCAAGCAGATGCCCTTGGGCTCTGCTAGCATGAGACAGGACATATGGAGACGTTACTGGGGCCCGCTCGAGCAAATCGATGATGAACGGGATGACAGTGATACAGGTATTCAGATCAGGTATTCTCTGAGTGGGGACGGAAACTCCCCTCACCTCCTAGACTGCTGGAAGCCCCCCTGAGCCCTCCACCTTTGCCACCACTATGATGTCTCATCATTCAGTTCTATAGATGCTGATGTTAGTGGACCACACGGCCACACATGCAGCCGCACGACACCAAGTTCCACAATACTGAAATTCCAGTGGGAGCACACCAAGTTAGATGGCAAAACCAGCATAGAAGCCAGCTACACTCAACAAACAACAATGCAACAAGCAGCTTAGTCAACCCTCAGACAAGGACCCAGCAACCCTGTGGTGAGAGAAAACAATTTTCACACATTCTGTTTTACTGAAGTGTTTGTGATCATCCATTAGCCCTTTAGGAGTAACAAGCAATATAAAATAAATTGTCTGCCTGGTAAGGGGGCAGGCTTGGAGGGTGTTGGAGAAATGGGGAAAATGGTGGAAGGTAGGTCACTCTGGTGGTGGGATAGTTGTTGGAACAGTGAAAGCCTGTATTCTGAACAACTTTCTATACCACCATGTTTAAATCAGGTATTTTATTTAAAAAAAAAAACCTGTATGACCAAACCCAAACAAATATATTTGTAATCGTGTATCTCACGGTGGTATAATAAAATACTAATAAACCACTTGCATCACTTGTCTTCCCATTCATTGATTTGCTCGAACAGGCACCAGTAACATCTCCATATGTCCTGTCACATGCTATGTAGCCAAGGGCATCTGCTCACCCAGGAACATGAAAAGCCTCAGACCATTCCTTCAGGTCATGGCATTGAGGCCTATGATTTTTACTGGTTTTTGGTATATCAAATATGACACCGGTAGCTTGCCAGGCTCTACTGTGTGGGTGGTATACTCTCAATAGTAGGCTCTCATCTCGTGCATTTACTGATGAACTCACGTGGCCGCTGCGGCCATGTGCAATGGGTAGAGATCAGCTTTTCTCTTGGATGGAGCTCTGACAAGCTGTAGAGTCCGGATGTTGAAAATGGCTGCCCTCATGGTGTGGGGGATCCTCTGGTTTCTTTCGAGGCTCTATTGGGATGGCGGGCCAGGGCTAGAACTTGCCTTCTCTCCTGGGCACCTCATGGTCAGCTGAGCACAGGGGTAGCAGATCTGCCCCATGTGTCTGAGTCTCTGGATCAAATATTTTAATATTTTTTACTAAAATATTAATTAAAAAATTAAATAAAAAGAGATAAAGCCACCTGCATCTAAAAAGAAAAGTCCATTCTGACCTGGCAGGGCAAAGGGTGGTGGAGGTGATAGAGTCAATGTCAATAGGGAGCAGAAAACTCCCTGCCTCTTCGGTCTTGGCTTTGGGAACCTTGGAGAGGGTGTCCCATCAGCCAGAGGCTGGATTTGTTATCAGCCTCACAACACTTATCCCATAGACTCAGGAAAGCTGGTGGTGTGTCTGGGTGACGCCTGAAGATCTGAGAATCTTGCAGGCCAAAGGTGTGATTCCCGGGTGAGAGCAGAGAAGGATGATGAGTCAGCCCAGCTCACGCTGCAAGGCCACAAAACAATAGGGAATTCCTCCTCCCTGGCCCCTTGGAGAATCTCTGAGGTCCACCTTCACGGGCAGTGGGGCCAGGTCTTTGAGGTGTCCATCCATGGAAACACTGAGAAATAGCCCTGAACATCTAGAACAGTGTCTCTCCTGGGTCACTCAAGCTGACCCGTGAAATAACCCATCACAGGGGTGATGGGCGGAGGAGGGACCCATCCCCTCTGACTGGTGACGAGCTTAACAGAAAGGTTTTCCCACTCTACAGCCCAGTCCTGGCACAGAGCTCCCAGGTCACAGCTTCCCTCATGTTGAGAGCAGCCCAGGTATGTTGGTTTAAATCACGGGCTCCTTTCAGCCACACCTCAGTGTGAAGAAGCTCAGAGTTTGGTGGTGCTGGTTTCCAGGACGTGCTTGGGGGTTGCATCTATTTGTAGCGGGGGCATGGAGAATGGATTGCTAATGGCCAGAGATTTAGTTAATGGTGACTGTCATAAAATGTTTATGAAAACCCCAAAGGATGGGATCCAGTGGCCTTCTGGGTCAATGGACACATGGAGGTTTGGGGACAATGGCGTACCTGGAGAGGACCTGAACACCTCTAGCCTCCTCCTATGTACCTCTTCCCCCTGCCTGCTCTAAGTCTGTGACTATCAATCACTAGGAAAGAGGATGTTCCTGAGTCCTGTGAGTCACTTCAGCCAACAAATGCAGCCGCGCTGAGCAGAGGATTAATAGAGACCTACACTCTGTATTGGCCGGTCAACGCACAGGAACAACTGGACTGGCCATGGCCCCTGCAAGGGGTGTGGCTGATGTGGGAGGACCACTCCTTGCCCTGTGGCCTCTGCTGCTCTGTCCACGTAGGCAGCAGCAGAAAATTGCTAGGTGGGGTAGGGAAGAAAAATGCTGATTGGGACTCGCTTGTTTGGGCAACTGCCGCCACTTGGCAGATCCTGCTTATTCGTGCTGGCAGCTCCATGCCCAGAGAGATGCCAGCCTGGCCTCCTGAGGGGCTGGCACCCAGTGACATTCAGGCTGCTGGGGCCTGTCCAAATGCAAGCAAAGGACCAGCACCTGTGCCATCTGTTCCTCCTCCACCTTAATCCCACCCAACCCTCTCACCCCCACTGCTCAGAGTTAGGGGTTTTGGTCCCTAGGGTTTTACTGACCATGTGGTCTCCTAACTCAAGGGACTGTTAGAATCTTGTCTGTCCAAGGCACTTCTAAGTGACCTCAACTCCCAGCGCAGCAAATGAGTTGGCACAGCCGCCCCCAAAGAGAAAAACATCCTGTTTTCCGAGCAGTGACGCAAACTGGGTATCCCAGCAGAGGGCTGGAGAGAACCAAGTGTAGGCTTTGGATTTGGAGATTTGAGGAGCATGGGGTGCTCTCAGAAAGCCAGTCTAGGGTTGGGGTTCTCACTGGGTCTGCCTGCGGGGAGGGGCTATTGGTGTTTTTCGGGGACCCCAGGTTATAGCTGTGACATCTCTATTATATGTCATATATTACATTGCATATCTAATAGAGGTCATCTTGTTGGGGCTCGTCTTTTAAGTTTTCCAAGGCCTTGTCTAAGTTTGGTGTTTTGGGGGGCACTAACACCCTGCAGAGTAGCACAGGGGTGCTGTCAGGCACCAGAGGGCGGGATCCTCCTGAGGCTAGGAGATGTGATGAGACGTAGGTTCCATCTGTCCTGTCCTCTTGTCTCCATACCGGCCTGTGGACGCCTCGTGGGACTGGAATCATTTAGTGCTTCTTCTTTCATGACTGGTTTATTTCACTCAATATGACATCCTTGAAACTTTAAGCTTTTCTTTCTAGAAACTTGAAGTTCCCCCATGCAGTGGGTGTCAGCATTGTCTCCCTTTCTAGACTGAATAGTTCATTATCTAGAAACTATGTTCTTTTCCTGGAGATCCAACAAGGAACAGAAGACTTTGGGGTCTTCCCTCCTTTTCAGAAGGGGAAGGTACTTCGGATGAACATTGGTGGCCAGCTATTCAAATTCCTCCGCTTTATTCTTTGTTTTGGGGATGGGGTGGGGATACCCAGAAGTGAGACTGCTGACCATATAATAATTACTATGTTTGGTTCTTTGAGGAACCACCATGCTGTTTCCCATAATAGGGCCAACAAACTGAATTACGACACTTTAAAACCACTCATGCTTTGGAAATCAAATGATGCCAAAGGGAGTAAAGCATGTAGGGAACATCTTTCTCCCACCACAGATGCTGTCACAGGCATCAGAAAATTCTTAAGTGTCTTTCTAGAAACTTCCTAAGCATAGACACATACCTGTGGAATGGTCCTATGTAATTGGGATATTCTTTTTTATTTTTTAAACAATTACAAAAATATTCATGTTTGATTTCAGCCAGTGTTCCAGCACCCATCCCTCCACCAGTGCCCATTTCCCACCACCAATGTCCCCGATTCCCTCCCTCCTCCCCTACCTCCCCTAGCCTGCCTCCGTGGCAGGTTTTCCACCTCTTTTTTTTCTCTCTCTCTCTTCCTTCTCTTACATATTGTGGATTGTAATACATAATATACTTAGAGGTTATCATGTGTATCTTTTTGCCTGTATTTAATGCTAAGTTCTATGTTGTAATAGACTTTCAACAATTATTGGCACTCTGTTCCCTTCTCTGTTTTACCTAACCTCTGCTCCCACACATTTGTGGTAATTTCTACCTTTGACAAAACCTCCTGATCCACGTTTTGCCTGGATATTGGTATCATAATATGTATGTGTGTGTGTGTGTGTGTGTGTGTGTTGTATGCAATGCAAATAAATGCAGTCATTCTGTATCTGTCTCTCTCCTTCTGGCTAATTTCACTCAACAGGATGTTCTCCATGTCCATCCATTTATAGGTAAATTTCATAACTTCAGTTTTCCTAACAGCTGCATAGTATTCCATTGTATAGATGTACCATAGTTTCTTTATCCAGTCATCAATTTTCAGGCACTCTGGTTGTTTCCAGATTCTGGCTATTGTGAATAATCCTGCTATGAATATAAAAGTAGGGATGGTGTTTCTACTGTGTATTTTTTGCTTCCCAGGGTATATTCCCAGGAGTGGTAAGGCTGGATCAAATGGGAGTTCAATTTCTAGTCTTTGGAGGAATGTCCATATAGTTTTTCGAAAAGGCTGTACCAGTCGACGTTCCCACCAACAATGGATGAGAGTCCCCTTTCCCCGCATCCATGCAGCACTTGTTGTTCTTGCTCTTTTGGATATGTGCCAGTCTCTGTGGTGTTAGATATCTCATTGTTGTTTTGATTTGCATCTCTCTGATGACTAATGATGATGAGCATTTTTTCATATGCCCTTTTGACTGTTCAAACTTCTTCCTTGTTGAAGTTTCTGTTCATTTCTTCTCCCCATTTTTTGACAGGGTTGGCTATTTTCTTCTTGTAAAGTTCTACCAGTGCCTGCTATATCCTGGATATTAACCCCTTATCAGGTGAGTATTGGGTGAATATTCTTTCCCATTCTGTGGACTGTCTTTGTATCTTGGTCATTGAGGTGCAGAAGCTTTTTAGCTTCATGTGGTGTAATTAGGTTATTATTAAACAATGTTCTGCATTTTCTGCAGTGCTTCCCCCCCAAAAAAACATGATCTTTTGGGGTGATCTTTTCATATACAACGTGAAAGCCATTGTTTTAGAATGTACATATACTGGTTTGGAATAGACCCTATTGGCATTTTGGATCACACAGCTATGCTCAGGGGTTTCTCCTGGCTCTGCACTCAGGAATTACTCCTGATGGTGCTCGGGGACCATATGGGAAGCTGGGGATTAAACCTAGATAGGCCACTTGCAAGGTAAATGCCCTACCTGGCCCCCTCATGACTTTCTAATTCTGGTTTCTGTGGCCTTCCAAAGAAACCCAATTGACATCTGTCTGTTCTCCACTTGGTCCCCAGATCCTGATGGCCACCCATCTACTTTTTGTTTCTATAGATTTCCCAGTGCTGGACACTTCATAAAAACACACCCATCTGGCTCTTATATCTGGCAGCTTTCCCTGGCATGTGTGCAAGCTCTTTCTATGCTGTGATCGCCATCAGTGTTAGTTCTTTCTTGTGGCTGAAATGATGTCACATTGCACATTTTGTCTGCCCATGTGTGGGCTCGGGGGACCAGCCCTGTTCGTTGACAAACACTTGGTTATTTCCTTGGCTACTCTGGAATGTTCACATACAAGTTTTCATATGAATGTGTTTTTATGTCGCAAGGGTGTATTTCTAAGAGCAGAACTGCTGAGTCACGGAAACTCTATGTTTAAATTCTTTAGGAACTGTCAAGCTGCTTTCAACAGGCGCTGCTTCATTTATATTCTGACCAAAATGTGTGTGTGAGGGTTTCGATTTTTCCACACCCTCATCAGCACCCTTTCCATTTTAAGCGATGAGAGCAAACTTAGTGGGTACTGAAGTCTGAAACTTCTTGTGATTTTGATTTGCATGTCCCTAATGACTAGGAATGCAGAGTATCTTTTCTTATGTTTATTGTATTCGTATTTCTTTGGAGAAATACCCATTGATATCCATGTGTTTTAAAATTGTTTTCTTGTTGAGCTTTGAGAGTCTTAAAACACTATCACACATTTTACACACACACAAGTGTATAATTTGACATTTTCTTTCCTTTCTGTGTGTAGTCTTTCTCCTGCTGGTGTTCTTTGACCTGAGAGTCTTTAATTTTGATCAAGTCCAATCTGGTTCTTCCATTTCTTGTGCCTTTGATTTCATGCCTGGGAAATCAGTCTTTTATCAAGGTCACACAGCTAGGCACTGTTTCATCTACAGTTTTAGCTCTGACACTTCAGTCTTTGATCCATTTTGAATTCCTTCTTTTGTGTGCCTGGTGTGTGGTAGGGATTTAAAATAATTCTTTGGCCTGTGGAGATTCAGCAGACCTACCACCATGCGTCAAAAAGACAATTTCCTCCATTTAATGGTCCTGGAACCGGGCCGGAGAGATAGCCCAGCAGGTAGGGTGTTTACCTTGCACGCAACCAGCCTGTGCCAGCCCGGGTTTGATCCCCGGCATCCCATATGGCCGCCCGAGCACCGCCAGGAGGAATTCCTGAGTGCAGAGCCAGGAGAAACCCCTGAGCATTGCCAGGTGTGACCCCAAAAAAGCAAAATAAATAAATAAATAAATAAAAAGGTCCTGGAACCATGTATTTTTGGCAAAAATTCTCGCTTGTGTGTAGACATCTTTTATTTATTTGTGTTTATTTAGTTTTTGGGCCACACCCTAAGTTGCTCAAGGCCTATTACCTCAGTGCTCAGTAATAACTCCTGGCAGGGTCAGAGTATCATATGGGGTGCCAGGGAGTGAACCTGCCCCCTGGCACACAAGACAAGCAATCTAACTGGTGTACTATCTCTCTGGTCCTGATAAGTTTTAAAATACTATAGATGTGCCTTATTTTAAAATTACAAAGCATTTACTACTCAGAAAGTACTAAGAGTTTTGATTTTCAATCCAGCCTTCAAGGAATCTACATTCTAGGCAAAGACAGAGAATTAGCAGGAAAAAAAAAAACCGGAGAAATAAAATATTTTCATTTGAGAGTTAGAAATATTTAAAAGGGTAGCTGGAGAATGAGGGTCTGGATGAGAGGGTACAGGAGACCAGCATCTTCCCCAAGGATCCATAAGAAAACTGTGCAAAAATCTGAGGCTAAACTTGGCTTGCAGGAGGTGCTAGGGGAAAGACGGCCGCAGAGGGATTGGAGAACGAAGAGGAAAGTGGAATGAAGGCAAGCGTTAGTGGTTGGAGGAGAGATCATGCCAGAAGAGCACATGGCATAATCAGATTAGCCATTCTGGGGCGACAAAAGTGGAGGGTAGTGACGGGAGACCGACAGCCGGTTAGGAAGCATTTCCTCCAAGACCAACACGGGAGTGAGGCTGGGCTTGAGATCTGAGTGGTGTCAGGAAAAGTGGAAGGACTCGGGACTGATGCAGGAAGCGCCAAGGCATGCGGGGAAGGCGAAGAAAAGCCCTGAGTGCACACAACAGCGGCTAAGGAGGTCGCGTGAGAGTCTGCAGGAAACCCACCTGAAAACACACGGAGTGGGCCCGGCCAGCATCCGAGGGGCCATGGGCCACTTGGCGAGTTCCTGGGGAACAGGATACAGCCAGGTGCGCTTATTCTTGAATTTTGGAGCCACCCCTACAACGCCCTGCAATGCTCAGGAGTTATCAAGGGGCACCATCTGGGGTGTCGGGAGCGAACCTGGGTCAGCCACGTGCGCGGGAAACGCCCTCCGCCGCTGTGCTATCACTCGGGCTCCTGAACGACAGGGCTCGGACCCTACTTGTGTGCCCGGTGGCAGAAAGCCGGGGGCCGCTCCGTGTCCGACTGGCAGGTGGCCGACTGCTGCTCCTAGCTCGCGACCCAGAGGAAAGTGCCGCCACGGCTCAAGCCAGCGGGCGTCGAGCTCCACGAAGGCGAGCAAACAGAACATCGCGAGAGCTCCGCGCGGCCGAGGGGGCGTGGCCAGCGAGTGACGTCACCCTCCCAGCAGGCCGCGCGCGCCCCGCCTCGGGCCCGGCTCCACCCCTCTCCGCCGCGGTTCCGGCGCACGCGCAGCTCCGGGGCCGGACTCCGGGCCGCTGTTCCCCGCCGGGCTTTGGCGCCGACCCGCCGGGGGGCGGCCTCACGGGCGTCACGCACGCCGGGCCGGGGGCGGGGCGGGGCGGACTGTGCTTCCTCCGAAGCGGCCGCTACGACGCGGCTGCTGGGCCCAAGATGGACCACCCGGCGCTGCTCGTCGCTCCCACCCCGCGCGGGGCCCAACATGGCGGCGGCGGCGGGCCGGCCGGCTCCGCCGGGGTCCGGGGCCTCCAGCGAGCCTGAACCCCGCGCGCCGCCGCCTGCTGCTGCTGCGGGGCCCGGAAGATGGCGGGCCGGGGCCGCGACGCGGAGAGGCCGAGGCGGCCCCGGTGCCGGCGAGTGTCGGGCCGAGCTCGCCGGGCCCCGACGACGGCGGCGACTCCTTCGTGGTGCTGCTGGAAGTGCCCGAGCGGCGGGAGGCCGAGGCCGAGCCCAGCGCCTGCCGCCCGCAGCAGCAGCAGCAGCTGGGCCCCGGCTGCGCTCCGGCCACTGCCGCCGCCCCCGGGCTCGGCGCGGGCCTGGCGGGCACCGTCACCATCAACAGCCACGACCTGCTGGTGCGCTTCGATCACGGCGTCTTCACGCTGGCGGCCACCGCACCGCCGCCTCCGCCGCCTCCTGCTGCTTCGCTGCCGCCGCCGCCGCCTCCCGGCCAGCAGCCCCGGGTCTCCCCGCGCCGCCGCCGCCCGCCGACGAGGCCGCCAGCCCGGCCGAGGGTCGCCGCGCTGCCCCTGCTGCGGGCCCCGGCGCGCCCACCTACCGCTGCCCGGAGCCGCAGTGCGCGCTCGCCTTCGCCAAGAAGCACCAGCTGAAGGTGCACCAGCTGACGCACGGTGCCAGCCAGGGCCGCCGGCCCCAAGTGCCCGCTGGACGGCTGCGGCTGGGCCTTCACCACCTCCTACAAGCTCAAGCGGCACCTGCAGTCGCACGACAAGCTGCGGCCCTTCGGCTGCCCGGTGGGCGGCTGCGGCAAGAAGTTCACCACCGTGTACAACCTCAAGGCGCACATGAAGGGCCACGAGCAGGAGAGCCTGTTCAAGTGCGAGGTGTGCGCCGAGCGCTTCCCCACGCACGCCAAGCTCAGCTCGCACCAGCGCAGCCACTTCGAGCCCGAGCGGCCCTACAAGTGCGACTTCCCGGGTAGGCGCGCGCAGGGGCTGGGGAGGTGCGGGCCGCGCCCTGGGAGGCGGCGGGTGTGAGCGCTGGTTCTTTGCGCGTGCCTCGGTTTGACACCCCCGGTATCAGCAGCGAGCGTCTCCCTGGTCTGGCCTCCCTGGCCCCAGGCGCCCGATCTCTTGTCTTAGGTGTTTCTGAGGTTCTAAATCCCCCACCCCCAGAAGCGTCTAGACCCTCCGCGGGCGCGTCTTCAACCCCAGCCCTGTGCCCCCGCGCCACTCAGGGAGAGCTCCTGTAGAGCTCCCTGGGGTTGATTACCTTTGGACTTTTGGGGGGAAGTTCTGAAAGTTAGTTTGGGTTTGCCTGCGAAGGAGGCTGAGGCCAGGAAATGTTAGACCCAGCGGGGTTCTTTGCCCTGGGCTTGGGCGCTGCCAGCCCTGGGGAGCCCGGTGCTTGCATGCCCCTGGGGTGTCGGGATCCCCCACTTGTGGCTGGGCCGGATGGAGGGGGAGCGCCGGAGCACGGAGCGTGGGCTGCCTAGACCCGTGTGTGTTGGGGAGTTGTGTGTGCGCCCTCCCTGGGCGTGCCGTATCCGAAAGAGGGCTCCGGTCTTCTTCCGCGGCTGGACACTTTGGAGTGCCCCTCTTTGGGGGTGGTGCTAGGCTCCCGCTTGGAGATCTTCCTCAGTGCTGGCCCAGGAGCCCGCGGGTTTTAGATCATGGGCACCTTGCCTGGAGGACCTTGTAGGGGTGAGGTGCCCCGAAGAGTTTTGAGTTGGACGGCCAGTGAGTGTGGGCAGAAACACATGAGAGCCAAGGACCTACGTCAGTGGCCTGTAGGCGACAGCTCCAGCCAGGTAGGAAAGGTCGGGAGTACCAGGTCTTGCATGGCAGAAATTTGGCCGTTGTGGGCTTCTGAGTCCTCACCCACCTAGGAGGGGGTCCCTGGGGCAGCTCCGGAAGCCAGAGGGGCTGCGTGCTGGGCTGCCGGGGAAGGAGGTGCCTTTCTGGGCCCATCTCTGGGTCTCGGAGTTCCTCCAGGAAGTTGAAACAACTTGCTCAGATCCTTTCCAACCAGTTTGAATGGGGAAGCACCGAGCGCTGTGGGTGAGTGAGGGCGTCCCGGCAGGGCATCTGGGGTTGCTCAGCTAGGCTTGAGTGCAGGGGCTGAAGACCCCAGGTGACCAGAAGGCCACAGGACCTGGCCCTGACCAGGGTGGGCACAAGGAGAGAAAGAAGCCGGAAGGGACTGCTGGGAGTTCGTTTACCCGAGTGTGCGGGGTGGGAAGGTCTCAGGTTGTTTCCTGAGCCCAGTGGCCCGGCAGAAGCGGCTTTGGTGCAGGAGGCCTTGGGCACTGTCCAGCGTCCTCTGTTCCCTCGTGTCTGTGGATTTCTTCCAGGTCCCCCTTTTTCTCCCCATCCCATAGAGGTAGGTGTGTGGAGGGCTCATTTCCCGTCTCAGCTGTCCCGGGCTGCGTGTGTGACGTGCTGTGCGTGCCCTGGAGAGTTGCTCTGGGCTGCTATGGGGAGACTCCAGCCCTCTGACACTGACTGACTAAGCAGGTCGAAAAACAAATGGTTGTTACATCTCAGGAATGTTTGGGTTTTTCTTTAGTGGTGGGTATATGACCATGTGTTTGCGTCCACTGCTGTCCATTAGGAACATCCCTCTTATTTATGTCCATGCCAAGTGGTGCAGTCGTTGGTCACGTGGCATGGACAGACTCCCTTTCCAAGGACCTGCCTGTGCTCTGGAGCAGTGACTTCAGCCGGGTGTATTTTCTCTCCCTGGCAGGCAGCACTGAGATTTGGGTTTGTGAGACACTTCCAGAGCCGCAGCATCCGGCCATGCTGCACGGGAGACGGGTGCTCAGAGTCAGTGACCACAGGTGGCCCCTCTGTGCCCACTGTCTGCTCCTCCCTGTCCTTGCCAGGCCAGCCCCAGGCTGGCCCCTGCCTGGAGGTCACTGCGCATTTGCACGTCCCTTGCTGCGCCAGTACCCACAGCGTCCTGGGCTGGGGACGGGGTGAGTCTCGCCCCATGAGCAACGTTGTGTGTTTTGTTTGTCAGGCTGCGGAAGACCTTCATCACAGTGAGCGCACTGTTCTCCGCACAACCCGCGCACTTCCGGGAACAAGAACTCTTCTCCTGCTCCTTCCCTGGGTGCAGCAAACAGTACGACAAGGCCTGTCGCCTGAAAATCCACCTGAGGAGCCACACAGGTGCTGCCTCTGAAGTGGGGGTGGTGGGGCGGGTTGTCGCAAGTGGTTTGATTTACAACCAGTTTATCATTTTCCATGGACCTAGTTGATAGAACCATGGTCGCCAGGGAAAACTTTGAAAGCCCTGAGCTTGGAGAGGCAGCAGCAGGTGGGCCTGAATAGCCGGGGGAGTTATAACCGTGGTGTCACTGTTTTCTTTCCTAAGGTGAAAGGCCTTTTATCTGTGACTCTGACAGCTGTGGCTGGACCTTCACTAGCATGTCTAAACTCCTGCGGCACAAAAGGTAATCCCCATGTCTGCTGTGACTTCCTCAGGTTTGTCAGAAGAAGCTGAGGGGTGAAATGGTTGTAGAATTTTTGAAGTGATAAAAGGAGCTCAGTGTAAGTGATCTGGAAAATTCTGGAAGCTGTAGGCAGACTCGCTCAGTGCTATCAGCTGTTGGCTTCTTGGTGTGCTTGGTGTGCGTGCTGTTTTACAGTCGTGAGCTGCATGCTGTGTGCACGGAGACTGAAAGAGCTTATGCTTGGGTTTCTTGCCCCAGCGGCGTGGGGTGCGGATGACCACGGGGAGAGTCTGGCGTGTCTCTGTCTGCGACCCTCTTCTGATTAAGGGTCTCTGGTTCTAGGGTCCTTGCTGTCCTTGGACTGGGACAGTTCTGGGGACATCTTCTCATTGTCCTCTGTGGTGTCCAGAGCTAATTGTTACCAGAATCCCAGATCATGGAAGCAGCCTCACCAGTGCATTTGGGCTTTGGCTGTTCCGGGAGCAGCAGCAGTTGTCGGTGATTCATGTGGCCTTCCTGACTCAGGGCCCTGCAGGCCTGCCCTTGTGCGCCAGAGACAGTTATTTCTAAGATATACCAGGCAGTCTCTTAAATGCAAAGAGTTTGTCATCTGATGTATAGTATTCGTAGACTCTTAAGCCAAGAATGAGATCTGGCGCCTCTGGCTGTCGGGGTAACCCCCGTGTTTCCATTCCGGCAGGAAACACGACGACGACAGGAGGTTCACCTGCCCGGTGGAAGGCTGTGGGAAGTCCTTCACCAGGGCAGAGCACCTGAAAGGCCACAGCATAACCCACCTGGGCACGAAGCCATTTGAGTGTCCCGTGGAAGGTAGGTAGACCGGGGCTGTGAGCTGTGAACCGCTTGCCTTGTCAGCCCATGCTGTCAGTTTCAGGTGTTCTAAGGTGAGTGTTTGCGGCTCAGTCACAGCGTTAGACTGACTCAGCTCGTTTCTCCGTGTATTGGACAGGCCCAGGTGCAGATGTGGCCATTCTCAGTGACCTGCCTGCCTTACTTGGAACGAACACGTGCAGACAGCCGTGTTGGCATCAGGCACCATCAAAACTCCCTCCTGAGGCAGCTGCCAGGGGTCTTGGAGAGCGGCAAGGTTAGACTGCTCTTCAGAAAGAGCATCACTGAAGTCCACTCTGCAGCTGGTCTCTGCTGGGCCCACCCGCTGCTGAGCAGGCTCCAGGCAAGGGGGCCGGTAGGAGGTCTCTGATGCATGGCCACCACCTTTTCCTCATTGGTGACCTCGGCAAGCTTTTCAGGGCCTCAGTCCCTTACCCAGGAAAGGGGTCATCAGTACTCCTTGGTGGGGCAGGACCTGGAGCACAGAGGTAGAGCGCCTGTCTTGCACGCGTGAGACCTTGAAGTGTGAGCCCTGGCCGCAAAATCCTGAACATTCGTTGAAGCTGTGACCAATCCTAGAACGTCAGGACTGTAGACAGAGGCGTGATGAAGGCATGGCGCTGTACTCAGAGCTCGGGGACACTCAGGTGCTGGGGACCAGCCACACTGTTCCCGAGCACGGACCCCTGAAAGGGGAGGGATGACCAGTCAGGCAAGGGGGTCTTGGCCGATGGAGTAGGAAGGCCATGTAGGGGCGCCCACCCCTCACCCCAGTCCCGGTGCCAGAGCTGCATCAGGATGAATGCTGGGAGCAAGGGAGTCAGCTCTTCAGGTCTCCTGGGGAGAGGGAAGGGACCTCGATCAGGGTTTCGCAGACGACTTAGGAGTTGTCTGGGCACGGCTAGAGCTGGGCCTGAGTGGGGGGCAGTGCCTCGCTTGACCTAGGGCGCTTGAGGGGTGATTAGAGGGAGAAGAGGAGTTGGTTTGGATGGGCTGCACTTTACCAGGCATCTTCTAAGATCGGTGCTTGGGGAGTGAGCAGGGTGCACACCGCTGGAGCTTGGTCAGTGGGTGATCGTGGCTCTCGCCGTTGGGGTCCCAAAGTGGACACTGGCCTCCAGGCGCTGTCGGAGAGTTACCGTAGGGCCTGTGGGAGCTAGACCGCAGCACTGTCAGTGCTAGCGGCACTCGGTGCTTGTGGGTGTGCCTGCGCTTAGTGGACGTGCACAGGAGACGCCAGTGTCACCGCCCCAGTTGGTAGCAGTTAGCTGGCACAAAAAGGCTAGAGCAGGGGCCGGAGTTGGTACAGCAAGGAGGGCGCTTGCCTTGCATGTGGCTGACCCAGATTCAACCCTGGGCATCTCATAGGGTCCCCCTCGCACCACCAGGAGTAATTCCTGAGGGCAGAGCCAGGAGTAACCCGGAGCATGGCTCCAGAACCAAACAAAGTAAAGGTGAAAGACTAGAGCAGAGTCTTGGGTGGGGTTGCCAAATTCTGGTCAGAGGGTGCAAGAGGACCCTGGGAGGAGCCGGAGGGTGAGGGTGGGGAGTGGTGCTGGGACGCTGGCAGTGGGCAGGGCCCTCAGCTGGGGCTGCGCCATCCTGCACTGGCCAGAAGTGCAGGGGCCGCCCCGCTGGGGTGATGAAGAAAGAAAAAAGGAAGCCGCGCCCGTGGGCAGCGGTTTGTGCCTGCTGCTGACTCACCGAGACTGGACAGGTCGGGGAGAGACAGCGGGGAGCCAGGGTGCTGCCGAGTGGGGCAGTGACTGGGACGCCGTCATTGGCGAAGTTTGGGTGACGGACGCTGGAGTCCATCATTAGCACTTTCCAGCTTCTGTGGGTGATGAAAATGTTCCATGATCCAAAGTTAAGTCTCCATCCCCTGCTCTCCTTCCTTTGCCATAGTGACCACAGAAGGAGCATGGGGGCCGCTGGGAGGGAGTGCAGGGGCCGGCCCGAGGACCCCCTGCGTGTCGCAGGCGCTCCGAGTCAGCCCTGCGGGTGCTGCTCTGCCTCTGAGGGGCCCCTTGGCGCCGAGGCAGGCAATTGCTGAGTCATACTTCATTAAAATGAAGTTTATTTTGTTTTCTCTTGAATTAGCCAGCATTTTTTTTTTTTTTTTTTTTTTGTTTTTTTTGGGTCACACCCGGTGACGCTCAGTGATTACTCCTGTCTCTGCACTCAGGAATCACTCCTGGCGGTGCTCGGGGACCATATGGGATGCCGAGGATTGAACCCGGGCTGGCATAGGCCGACCACGCACAAGGCAAACGCCCTACCCGCTGGGCTATTGCTCCAGCCCCCTAGCCAGCATTTTTTGAAGGAAAGTCTCTGCTGGCGAGAGCATGGCGGCTGTCCTAGTTGCCGTGCGCCTGGTCTGGGAGCCGCACTGGATGGAGCACGCCGCGAGTGCCTGCTCTTGGTGCGGCTCTAGAAGTTACACAGAGGACGTAGCTGGAAAAGGGGGCTCGGGCACCGGAAGGAAGAGAAGGGGGAGTTTCATTCCTATCCTGTGTCTTCGGAGGGCGAGTTGTAGGTGCCCTCTGCGGCATGTTGCCGATGTTCTCTCATGAGCCTGGCCTGGAAATGTGGCTGAAGCTTCATGCGAGAGGCCACCACAGCTGCGCCTTGAGGCTGTGCCCTGTGCTGACCGCCTCTCCCTGCCACGGCCTCGCGCCGTGCCCTGGATGTGCCTTCCGTGTGGACGTGCGCTGTCAGGGACTCGCGCTGTTTCTCTGGGTCCTGAACCCCGCGAGGCAGGTGTCAGTCACACTACAGAGAGGAGGTCTGGGGGCTCAGCCAGGCCACCTGGCTTGCTGGGGCTCTGCAGGAGTGGCGTCGGGGCTCGCCGTGGCCCTGAGCCATGCGTCTTAGCTCCCTGCGCCCTGGGCGGTGATGCTCTGCTGCCGTGACAGCCGCCTCTCTCTAGCCCCTCAGCTCTGCCGACCCCCTTTTGTCCTCTCACCGATTAGCTCACCCCCTCGGACAGCTCTTTCCTTCCGCCTGTGTCCTCTGGAGCAGCCAGTTGTGTGAGAGCCCCAGGGCAGGCGGGTTCTGCGTGCAAGTACCTGGGGGCGGCTTCCTGACTCGCTGCCTGCCCGTGGTCAGTGCAGGGCCAGCTCCAGTTCCCCACTCGGCCACGATGTTAGGGTTTTTGTGGCATCTGGCATCTTGCGCCGCTGGCGAGACTGGAGGAATGGGCTTTGGGAGCTGTTGAGTTTTCCTCTCGAAGTTTTATAAGGTTTTGGGTGTTTTTAAGGATAGCTTCAAAAATGATTAGTATACTTTGTAGTGGTTGGATTCTTGAGTTGTTTTAGCTCCGAGTTGGTTGGACATCACCTTCCCAGCAGCCCTGTGCCCCGCCGGAAGATAGTCTTGGTGGCTCGTGCAGGCGCTCAGGTCTCGACGCAGCCGGCTTTTGACTTCGGTCCCTTGCCCTGTGGCTCTGAGTTACGCTCAGGATCCTGTGTGAGCTTTGGTAGAGTGGGGACGGGATAAGAACGCCGCGCTGCGCAGGTCTGACCCCTTGTCTCTGTTGCAGGGTGCTGTGCCAGGTTCTCCGCCCGCAGCAGCCTGTACATCCACTCCAAGAAACACGCAGGACGTGGGCGCTCCCAAGAGCCGCTGCCCCGTCTCCGGCTGTAACAGGCTCTTCACGTCGAAGCACAGCATGAAGGCGCACGTGGTCCGGCAGCACAGCCGGCGCCCAGGTCTGCTCACGCCCCGGCGGGGCTCCCAGGGCTCGCAGAGGTGTCTGGTTTGTAGGTGAAGAGCATCTCTTGGTGACTTCTCACTAGCCCACGGACCAGCTGGCCAAGGCCTCGGGCCGGGCCTCCCGGCTCTGTCCTGCCTCTCGCCGCCCGGCTCCAACCTGAGTCAGAAGCGTTTGTTTCTAGGCTGTCTCTCCTCCAAGTCTCCCCTGCGCTGCGACCTCTGTCCCTCCCCTCCCCATCTTTGAGGCCTCTTTCCTGAGCGCTTCCTTCTGTCCTTGTCCTTCCTCCCACTGCTGAGGAGAGCCTGCAAGGCCCAAACAAAGCTCCGCTCGGGACAGGGGTGGGGCCTGAGGCCTGGAGAGAGGGCTGGGGGGAACTAAGGACAGCCCCCAGAACAGGGGGTGCTGGTACAGGAGGGCCCAGGTACCCCGTGGCCTGAGGCTCAGAATTGTCTGGAGGTTACCTGGGCCTGTCTTGGGCAGGACGAGGCTGGGTCCGGGTAGCCAGTGGCTGCCTCTCTGCTGGGCCCCCACCCCGCTGTGCTCTCGGGGGTGGGGAGGGGATCCTGCTCACTGCTGCCTGCCCCGGCCTCTTGGTAAGCTCAGGAGGCGACGCAGAACAGCTCTGCCAGGCTGTCCTATGCTGCTGGTGGCTGCTGTTGGGGACTGTGTCCTGTGTCCTCCCCTGACGTGCTCCAGGGGCTCATGTCCTCCCTCTGATTGCTGCAGAAGGTCTGCTCCTCCTCCTGGCCTTGAGGCTGGCAAGCTGTCACCAGCTTCCGGAGGCAGCGAGAAAGAGTCGGTACTGGTCTGAGCCCTCAGCCACCGGGTTCAGAACTCGCCCCCCCGGGCTGTGTGCTCCTGCTGGGCCCCTCTCCTCGCCGGCACCTCGCACTGTCGTTGGTTCCAGATGGGTACCAGGTCTACAGGTCTCTCTAGGTGCATGTGGTTCTGGGCCATGGACCAGGGGCGTCCACTACTCACCGCCTGTCACATGGGTGCTTGTTTCTCTCGGCCTGGGGGCTCCCCACAGCGGTGGAGGCAGGGGGTGCTGGCAGAGCTCCCATTTGGCCCGATGCCGGCCCTGCTGGTAACAGGAAGCAATGACCCAGCATATCACAGGTCTCCAGTGTATAGCTGTGGGCTTAGGAAAAGGCTAGATCAGAAACTCATGAGTTAAAGTGGCATTTCTGTTTATGCTGAGTTTATTAATTTTTTTTTCCTCTAGGGACTGAATATTTGCTAAAGGAATTTTTAGAAAGATTTGAAAAAGAGGCATAGTTTTCTGTTTTTAATTTCTCCATTCCCTCCCCCCCAAATTATTGCTAGTAAGAATTGCAGTTAAAGAGGCAGTGTTCCTACCTGCAAACTGAAGTAATATGGCAGCTTCAGAAAGTAGATTTTGTTAATTTCTGTTTTCGGGCCACGCCTGGTCATCCTCAGGACTTATTCCTGGCTCTGTGCTCAGGAATCACTCTTGGCTGTGCTTAGAGCACCATCCTTGGTGCCAGAGGTTGGATGTATGTCAGCCACGTGCAAGGCAAGCCCCTCGCCCACTGCATTGTCTCTCTGGCCCAGAGATAGGTTCTGATTGTACTCATTGTGTGGCTATAGGGTAAGAAGTGCCTAGAATAAGTTTTATTTATTTATTTTTAAGTAAAAAGTTTTTTTTTTTAATTAAGACACCATAATTTACAGAGTTGTTTGTTTAGGCAAAGAGTGTTCTAATACCAGCCGCACCCTGTGGCACCTCCCTCTGCCAGTGGCCAGCTCCCGTCGCATCCCGGCCTGCCTCCTTGGCAGTTTGGGTCTCCTGGCTGCCGCCGTGTATACACGTACCTGACCTGACCTGCCGGGCGTGCAGAGGCCCTGACCTCTGCCCCCTTTACCTCCCTTACAGCCCATCTTTCCCCTCAGTTACTTTCCTCCCTTGTCTTCTTATTTCTGTAATCTAGGGTTCAGTGTAATCTAAGTATCCCTCACTCAGGTCTGTGTTGTATGTGACCGACTCAGGTTTGTGTTGTATGTGACCAACTCAGGTCTGTGTTCTCTGTCTGACTGAGGTCTGTGTTGTGTGTGACTGACTGAGGTCTGTGTTGTGTGTGACCAACTCAGGTCTGTGTTCTGTGTGACCGACTGAGGTTGGTGTTCTGTGTCTGACTGAGGTCTGTGTTCTGCGTGACCAACTCAGGTCTGTGTTCTGTGTTTGACTGAGGTCTGTGTTCTGTGTGACTGACTCAGGTCTGTGTTCTGTGTCTGACTGAGGTCTGTGTTCTGTGTGACCGACTGAGGTCTGTGTTCTGTGTGACCGACTCAGGTCTGTGTTCTGTGTCTGACTGAGGTCTGTGTTCTGTGTGACTGACTGAGGTCTGTGTTCTGTGTGACCGACTCAGGTCTGTGTTCTGTGTCTGACTGAGGTCTGTGTTCTGTGTGACTGACTGAGGTCTGTGTTCTGTGTGACCGACTCAGGTCTGTGTTCTGTGTCTGACTGAGGTCTGTGTTCTGTGTGACTGACTAGGTCTATGTTTTTTGTTTTTTTTTCTAGCTTACCCCTTCACTCAGATCTGGAGCCCGCAGACCACCCTGGCTCAGCCACTGAGGTCTGTGTTCTGTGTCTGACTGAGGTCTGTGTTCTGTGTGACTGACTGAGGTCTGTGTTCTGTGTGACCGACTCAGGTCTGTGTTCTGTGTCTGACTGAGGTCTGTGTTCTGTGTGACTGACTGAGGTCTGTGTTCTGTGTGACCGACCAGGTCTGTGTTCTGTGTCTGACTGAGGTCTGTGTTCTTGTGACTGACTGAGGTCTATGTTTTTTTTTTTTTTTCTTTTTACCCAGCGACCAGGGTCCCCGCCTTCACTCAAATTACTCCTGGCGGCCGCCTAGGGATGCCCCGGTAGGGCGGCAAAACTCCCCGCTCTTCCAGCCACTGAGGTCTGTGTTCTGTGTCTGACTGAGGTCTGTGTTCTGTGTGACTGACTGAGGTCTGTGTTCTGTGTGACCGACTCAGGTCTGTGTTCTGTGTCTGACTGAGGTCTGTGTTCTGTGTGACTGACTGAGGTCTGTGTTCTGTGTGACCGACTCAGGTCTGTGTTCTGTGTCTGACTGAGGTCTGTGTTCTGTGTGACTACTGAGGTCTATGTTTTTTTTTCTTTTTGGTTACACCCAGCCCCAGTTACCCCGCTCTTCACTCAGAATTACCCTCTCGGACCATATGATGCCAACCCGTAGGCGGCGAAGAAAACTTACCTTGCTTCGCCCAGCCACTGAGGTCTGTGTTCTGTGTCTGACTGAGGTCTGTGCTCTGTGTGACCGACTCAGGTCTGTGTTCTGTGTGACCGACTGAGGTCTGTGTAACTGACTGAGGTCTGTGTTCTGTGTGACCGACTGAGGTCTGTGTTCTGGCGTGACCGACTGAGGTCTGTGTTCTGTGTCTGACTGAGGTCTGTGTTCTGTGACCGACTGAGGTCTGTGTTCTGTGTCTGACTGAGATCTGTGTTCTGTGTGGCTGACTCAGGTCTGTGTTCTGTGTGACCGACTGAGGTCTGTGTTCTGTGTGACCGACTCAGGTTTGTGTTCTGTGTGACCGACTCAGGTCTGTGTTTTGTGAATGACTCAGGTCTGTGTTCTGTGTGGCTGACTCAGGTCTGTGTTCTGTGTGACCGACTGAGGTCTGTGTTCGTGTGACCGACTGAGGTCTGTGTTCTGTGTCTGACTGAGGTCTGTGTTCTGTGTGACTGACTCAGGTCTGTGTTCTGTGTCTACTGAGGTTGTTTCTGTGGGCTCCCAGGTTGTGCTGACTGGGTTGGTTCTGTGACCGACTGAGGTCTGTGTTCTGTGTCTGACTGGGCTGTGTTCTGTGTGGCTGACTCAGTCTGTGTTCTGTGTGACCGACTGAGTTCTGTGTTCTGTGTCTGACTGAGTTCTGTGTTCTGTGTGACCGACCGAGGTTTGTGTTTTGTGTGACCGGCTGAGGTCTGTGTTTTGTGTGACCGGCTGAGGTCTGTTCTGTGTGAAGTGACTGGGGTCTGTGTTCTGTGTGACCGACTCAGGTCTGTGTGCTACGCCTGACTCAGGTTTGTGTTCTGTGTCTAACTGATGTTTGTATTGTGGGGCTTTACAGTCTTCTCGGGCTGACCTGTGGCACAGCAGGAAGAAGACAGGTGAAAGCCACAGACATGGCTTCGAGGCTTGCCTCTTTCTTTTTACCAGTTGATGTGATTTGAAGAAAAGTTGTTCAGGCTCTGGGGTCATGTTCCCTGCCAGGAGACAGGCCTGTCCGCCTGCGGAGTCATGGGGGCACGTCAGAACCGCACGTGCTCAGGCGGCCCCTCCCTTCAGTCTGGGGCCTCTTTTAGCAGATGGTGCCTTGAGGGTGCCTTGTGACCATGCGGAAAGGGCCGCTCTTGCCCTGAAATAACTGGAGTGTTCATTCCTTTCCAGATCTATTCCCTCAGCTCGGAGCTTCGAATTCTCTTACGTCCAGCAGTGAACTGGGCAGCCCGGCCAGAGTGAACTCAACAGTCTCGACCTGGCGGCGCTCTTCTCTGAGGCCCCCAGCGAGAGCAGCACTACCACGGGGACCCCTGACGAGGCGCTCAACTCCGGAATGCTGACCATTGACGTGACTTCTGTGAGCTCCTCTCTCGGGCCGCCCTCCCGCCAGCAGTAGTTCCCTAGGGCCCATGGAACCTCTGGTCTTGGTCGCCCACAGTGACATTCCTCCCAGCCTGGACAGCCCTCTGGTGCTTGGGCCAGCGGCCACAGTTCTTCAGCACGGCAGCTTCAGTGTCGACGACGTGCAGGCGGTGAGCACAGGGCCCTTAGGCTGTCTTGTAGCTCTGCCTGTGAAGAACTTGAGTCCGGACCCACAGGCTCTGCCCTCCAGCAGCTGCTCAGCCGAAAACACCAGCGCCCCACCCCTGCCAGTGCCCCCCAGGGAAACCCCAGCATCCCGGAGCTGCTGGCTCCCCGCCAAAGTGGACCCGACACCCTTGCTGGCCCGAAAGGGCCAGCAGCAGGAGCACAGCAGAGGGCTGGCCCGGACTGTGTTCTCCAACCCTGCAGAGAAGCCCAGTCGCCAGAAAGACCGGGGCTCGGTGCAGGGGACGACTGCTTCTATTTGGTATGACGTGCTCTCTCGGTCGCCGCTAGCCTCCTCCTCTTCCACTCCACTGGGAGGAAGCTCTGGATCGCTCCTTTGTGTGCAGACATCTCTTAACTGGTTTGCAAAGGCAAGGAGCCCTGGACTACAAGTCTGGAAATCTGAATTCTGATCCAGAGTCTGGAACGGACTCGTTTTTCTGACCTTGAGCAAATCGCTTAACCTATCTAAGCCTTAAATTCTCATTTATTTCTAAAATGAGGGGGTTTGGCTAGATGATCTTGACGGTCCTTTTGAGTTCTGTGACAATGTGTTTCTTTTCTTGAACATTGGGTTGTTTCTTAATGTTGAAATGTTCTGCCTTTGTGCGTTTCACATAATGACAAGTCTTTGGATTTATTAATGGAAAGGGGAAGAGGCGTGACATCAGCTGTCTCTGAAGGTTTAATGGGAACTTTAAAACCATGCAAAAATTTTTTTAAACTAGAATGAATGAAAAACAGGAGTAGTTTGTGAGCCTTGGTTTCTGGAAGGTCATGAAAGCACTGCTCCAATTTTAAGGCTCTAAGTGAATATACTTTAATTCTATTTATGCCAGGAATGCTGTTAATATAATTTAATTTAAAGTAATTTAAAGATTTTGGGGGAGTCTGACTTTCTCGGTCTCGAACGGGAATGATCAAAAAGATTTTTATCTTTGTGGAACACATTGAATTTGACGGTGAAATTGTTTAAAATGTGAAATACTATTTTATTACAGTTTTTTAAAAAATAACTTGGGATTTTGAAATTAGGGCAAGTTGTCAGGATGTGGTAACCCATCTGCCATGAACCAGCTTTGATTTCTTTCAGTCTGTGCGAAGTACCAGTGGCTGCCACCCGCCTCTGCGCTTTACTCATTGCTCGGCAGTGACTGGGCCTTACTTGCTTCAGGTCTTGTTTTGGCCACCATAGCAGGGGCCAGGCAGGGAGATGGGAAGCGGAAGGCAGAGCCTGTGTGGGGCCTGGGGCTTGTGCAGAGCCCTCGCATCTCCAGAGCCAGCGCTGGGGTGGAGGCAGATGGAGCCGGCCCGGCCTTGATCATCCTCTCTCTCCCCTTCTTCGCTTTTCTCACTCGCTGTGTGACGCTGGGCAGCCTCAGTTCTCTGAGCACAGATGGTGTGTGGCGAATGGATGGGTTACAGGCATGCCACAAACTGGTGAGGGCTGTTCTCTCTGTAGGGAGGAGTAGTCAGCAGTTCTGTAATGCTCCTGCAAATTCACAGCAGGGCAAGTCTTCCCGGAGGGCCCACGGAGGAGGCCCCTCAGGAACGTTGCTGGCTTCAGGCACGGTCACTCAGACTTGGTTGAGCGCTTGCTGCCAGGGAAAGCCCTGCAGCGGGACACGGGGCTCCTCGGGTCTGCCTGTCCATTGTGGTCTGGCCAGAACTGTCCTGGGGACAGCGCTGCACTCGGTCACCCCTGGTTTCAAAACCGCAGAGAAGGCTGGCTGTCGTTCATTGTCAAGTTTCTGTGTAAAATATCCTGATACGTTTTAGACTTTGGAGGAATAAAATTTGCTTCTCTGGATAATAAAGTTCTGTATATTGTTCACCTCTCAATTTTGATTAGTCCACACTCTCACTGCCAGAGCATTTGATTCTGTGTGAGCCTCTGCTGCAGGTCTCAGACTTTTTGGACTCTGCTCTGTTTGGGAACAGACTTATCCAGTTGAGTAGTTCCTTTGCTGTTTGGCTCAAGTGACTGACGCACTTTTCTTTGGTCTCAGGACAGTGGGGCTCAGCAAGAACTGATTCCCGAGCCATTCAACTAGCCAAGGAAAAAAAAGCAGAGAGGAGCTGGGAGCAACAGAGGTGAGGCTGTGTGCTGCGTGCGGGGAGCGAGGGCTCACGGGCTCCTGGAGGAGGAGGAGCCGGAGCAGAGGGCCGGACCTGGCTCCTGGGGTTCCTTACAGGAAGCGGAGAAAGGCCATTCCTGGCCTCTCTGTTACTATCATTCACACGATGCCTTTTTCTTTTATAAAATCCCTTAATGTCATGTGAATTTAAAAGCAAATTAACAAAATTTTCAGCATCAGTGTGGACACAGTATTTGTAAAAAGGCTGACTTAACATGAATGGTTGCAAAAGCCATTATGTTAACAGGCAACGATAAGGTACCAGAGTGGGCCAAAATAGAGGCAGGCACTTGACCTTGGAACGGGCATCCCTGGGTGGGGCTGTCTCTGAGCCTGCCTTAAGAGGGAGTAGACCAATGGCTGGCATGTGGCATGCCGGATTACCAGTTCACAGTTTGGCTGAAATCTGATTTTTTATTATTTGTATTTGGACCATACCTGAGTGTCCCCAGGGCTTACGCCTGATGGCTATGCTCAGGGCTCACGTCTGGCAGGGTTCTGGGGACCATATCGGGTGCTGGGGATTGAATCCAGGTCAGCTGCTTGAAGACAAATGCCCTACACACGGTACAATCTCTCTAGCCCATGAAATCTAATTTTAAAGTGTCAGCAATTAAAAAAAAAAACATTACTCGACCAAATGAGACCTGGTGTGAGACCTCACACACTTGGTCAGGCCATCCTGAAGTGGACTTGGGGGCGGAGGGCTCTGCTCAGAGGCAAGTGCAGTGAGGCTTTTTGTGAAGCCAGCAGTGAATTCTTTCCACGTGTTATCTTTGTCCTTTGTATCTGCCTAAAATTTATTTTCAAAATAATGAGCATGTTGATAACTTGGTACATAGGATCAGCCATATAATTTTACATCTCTCGTCTCAATAATGCCTTAGCTTTTTTTTTTTAATAAAATAATACCAACTTATTTTCTATGATAGGTTTTCTTAGAACCAGTGTTCCCTGTCATGAGTGTGGTGCATATCATTGCTCATTGTGGCTGGAAAGGGCTTCACCCCCCATCACCAGCCCAGCTGGAACTGGCAGAGATGAGAAAGGAGGGTGTGGCCATCGGAATTTGTAGAATGACACAGCAGATAATGAAGGAATCAAATGCTTTTATTTAATTTGATAGGTAATCAAAACTTCACGGAAAATGACTGCTGCAAGCTGCTCAGGTACAGTGTTTGCTCTAGCCATTGCATTGCGTGGTAGTAGCAGCATTAGAGGTGGGTCCATTGTTTGGTAATTTTTTTGTAATTAAAACAACTGCATACTGTTAATACTTCATTAAAAATCAGCAACATTTTCTTACTGTTGGCTCCTGTTCAAATTTTCAATTGTCTCTGATGCCATTGAGTGCTTTGGTGACTTTTATCAGTATCTAACTAAGGATCAGGTGTTACTGTTAGTAGGTGCATTTTTTTTTTAAATCTCTTCTACATGTATAAATAAATTCCCCGCTCCTTTCTCCCACGTATTTATTGAAGAATTCAGGTGGTTCTGTCTGGATTGCACTTGGGTGCTGTGGTTTAACAGATCTCTGTTTTCTTAACCTACTGCTCACTCCAGAGGCTTGATCTGATACAGTTTGATTTGTGGGAGCATGAGGTACAAATTGTACAGGAAAGGATAAATGTCAGACTGTTTCTCATGATCAGTTTTCAAAGTTATGAACTGGTTTCTTAGCAGCTTCTGACGGTGGTCAAGTGTTTTTGTACACTCATGGATTTAACCGTTTAATAGGTGTTTCAGGAAGAGTGAAAGGAGTTGGAGCCTTGGAACCCTCTCACTTGCCTTGTAACTCTCTGAAGGCCTGTATTTGCCATCCCTTAGTCACCAAGGGCCCCAGAGCCAGGGCCTTGGGGGCTGGGTGGCTTAGTGGTGGAGCACTCATCCTGCTCGGGTTTGGTCCCCAGAACCGGAGGGAAGAAATACAGTACAGTGGCAAGAGAATAAAAACTGGTAATGTGGCCCTGTGGAACTTTCTGCCTTGGGACCAACTGTGTTTGCAGATATTGTGTTTTGTTAGGATGTGAGGAAAGTTCTTCCTGGCCGGCATTGCTTTCTGGGCTTTGTCTGTCCTGTGTGTGTCCTTCCTTGCACCTTGTACCCAGCCCCTCCCCCTGATCTGAGCCCGCTGACCAGCTCTGAGACATGATCTTGGCCACAGGCCCGGGGCAGAGGGGCAGACCTATATCTGGATCTGACCTGTGTCCCTTTCTGGGTCCACGTTCCCACATTGCACTTGTCCAGCCTGTCACCGCCTCTTCTCCTCCTTGTCGCCCACACTGCTGCTCAGATGTGCTTTTCTTCCCTTACTCTGGACTGCCTTAGATTTGAGTCTGGTGCTTGCTTGTAATTGGACTCAGGTTACGGGTTTAGGAACCCGAAGTGAGGTGCCTTCTCATTGCACCTTACTGGGGACCATAGCAGTAAGCGGATTACAGGATGCAAATCTTGACCATCAGGGTAAGGTGGTGTTTGCCATGTTGAACCGCGGTTAGTAATTGTAACTCATTTTCCTTTTGTAGTTAAAAGCATTAATATTGAAGAATATACTTTGAGATATGGTATATAAGTCTTGTGGGGGTGGGGCATTGTCATCATCATCTTCACTTTGACACCAGTTACATACTCAGGTTCTTCGAGATTGCTCTTCGAGTCTGTTAGTCACATGAGCTGAACTCATGGCTGTGGTATTGGAGTGAAAGGCCCCTCCCACAGAGTACGGAGCTGCCCTCTCTCTGGTGGTGTGCCCGGTGAGGGAAGTCACATTGTTAAACTCTCCGTAGTGGCCCAGGGATCTCCCAGATAAATAGACTTGTCGGTTGAACAGGGCATCCCAGGGACCTTCAATCCTTCCTAGGAATGGGGTAGGGCTCCCTGCCCCCTGTTGCCAAGGCCCACCCTCCTTGGGTGTGTTTCACCCTTTCTCGCACATAGCAGTGGGGCTAGGAGAGGTACCTCCTGACCTTCTGGTACCACCAGGCTCCTCTTGGACCCCCGCACCAGCCCTACAGGCGGCCCCTTTTCAAGGAGCCCCGGAGCTTGTATTGTTGACAGGCGCTGGGCTCACTTGTTCCTGTCGCAGCACCATACCTAAGGGGCCCATGCTCCATGCATGTGTATGTATCTGGCTCCATTTTGGATTCTGAATATTGCAGGTTTTAGAATTGTAATTCAGTATGCGTGCTCTGCATTTCTTAAAGCTGTGAGTTCCTGCATGGGTACTTTTCAGCCTACAGGCATTTAAGTGGGATCAGCTGAGAAGATTGTTTGAGTAGCTTTATGTTAGTTCTTGCTGCGTGTTGCTGCTAATTTCTTACTGGTGTCTAGGGACGTGGCTCTGGGAATTGAACTTAGGGTCTCATACATTCAGGGCTTATTGCTTAGGGGTCTCCTTGGCCCTCTGCTAAATTATTGTTAGCACCAATTCGGATAGTGTGGGTGTTTGGACTCACTGGGTTTTAGGAGTATTAAAGGATTATGGTGTAAAAGTGCAAGAATCGGGGCTGGAGCAATAGTACAGCAGGTAGGGCACTTGCTTTGTGTATGTCCATCCAGGGTTCTCTCTCTGCATCCCATATGGTCCCCAAGGCCACCCGGAGTGATCCCTGAGTGCAAAGCCAGGAGTAAGCCCAGAATGCCACATGATATGGCCCCCAAGCAAAAAAAAAGTGCAAGAACAGAGAAATTGGAGGTAAGAGAAGCATTGGTGGAACAGTCAATGAGATATGGTCAGGACCTCACTGCTGTCGCCACGGCTGAGTGCAGGGCACACACGGGCTCTGGGACGCCTAGTCCACTGATGGGAAAGTGGCTGAGTGCAGGGCACACACGGGCTCTGGGACGTCTAGTCCACTGATGGGAAAGTGGCTGAGTGCAGGGCACACATGGGCTCTGGGACGTCTAGTCCACCGATGGGAAAGTGGCTGAGTGCAGGGCACACACGGGCTCTGGGACGTCTAGTCCACTGATGGGAAAGCAAGGCGCATGGCTTGAGTCCAAGGCCTCCCGCCAGGTCACTAGTGAATATAGGAAATAAAATTGTGCCTGTTTATCTTAAGAATTAAGGTTTTTCCCCTAACATAGCGTAACAACATGTTTAACACTAAATAAAAAGAACTTTTTATTATTGAGACCCACCGGTGGTTAAGTAAGAAGTTAGTTAAGAAAGATAACCCACTTGAGAACTAAAATTGTGTTTGTGCTACAGTAAAAATGTAAAGGAATATGACTTCTGAAGAGGCAAAATTGGGCCAAAAAAGCAGAATTCCAGCTGCATGTTGTCTGGAAGAGGCACATCCTGGATGAAACTGTTTAGGGAAGTGAAAGAAAAGATACTGACTCCAGAGTGATAACAGGTTATAGAACTCCAAAAGCCAATTTGGGCAGCAGTATTTGGTTGCCGTTAGTGTATAATCCACAGCAAAACTGAGGATTACTTAAATATATATTACATTTAAAAAAAGATTTTGTGACTAAATATGTACATAATACATATATATTTACATATATATAAATATATATAGGAAATTGTGGAGAATTGGATAAATAATACTGAAATTAATTTCACACTTTGGATCAAATAGAAAAAATAAAGATAGATGCTTTCAATAATTTTAATGTAGTTGATTTAATAGATCCTGTTATTTTTAGAAGTTGAACAGATTTAAGGCATCATGAAGGTCATATCGAAGTCTTTGGAAATAAAAAACAGCTTGACTATTGTGTTTTAGTCTATAACTTGGTACTATAATAAAACAAAAGTTACTTGGGAAACAAGATAACTCTTGTAAAAAGAAGAAATGAAAGTGAATCAAATGCTTACAGAAAAACTTGCTGGCTGCATGTTATACATGTTATCCGGTCTGAACTCTTGAACAAGGAGTTTCTCTGTTCTTCAGTTTCCTCCTTTGTAAAATGGTCCTGAAAGCCCAGATTCTGGTGGATGAAGGGACTGCACATGTGAGGCGCTCACAGTAAGAGGTGCAGCGTGTGAGTGACGGCGTCTCCGCTGGCGGAGGGCGGCACTTTGGGAAGAGCACACGGCATGACGGACGCCTCTCAAGGTGACAGGAACAGAACTGACATTCCAGAATCACAGCTCCTCGAGTTCTGTGTGACCATCTACTTCTGTTTTCTCCATGGCCCAAAGAAAACATCTTTCAGCTGGGACAAGCCTCTAGCCAGTTAGTTTAATTCTCCCAGATGAATTAGCACAAAGAAAGTGTATCTGAATTTCACAAGTTCATTGGGGAGGAAAAATAACATTATTTAAGCTCCTGGGCAGTACATTGGAATGCTTGCATCAAAACACAGGACTGTTTAGGAAAATCTGGCCTTTCATATTATAATAAGAATTAGAAACAGTTCAGCGATTGCGAATTCGCTAGTCCTTCTTGCCTCACAGAGATGTGACTGCTTCATGGATTGTTTGCCGGGGAGCCTGTTTAGAGCTCTTGGAAAGTGGAAGGGTCCAGGCATCGCAGAGGATGTTGCTGTAGATAATCGATGTGTAATGATAGGCTGCGGAATGCTGTCGAGGAAGCACACCTGGGACCCAGAGGTGCCTCTGAAGATGCTGACCAGGGGGTTAGTCAGCCTTGAGAGAAGCAGTGAGGAAGTGTTACCAGGTATATCCCATTAACGGGCCCAAAGGCTTATTTTCTCAATGGATCCTGTGAGAACTTAAAACACTGCTCTCCTTTCCTGATGGGAACTGGGATGTAGTGGATTTCAAGCCCAGACCTAAGCAGACGCAAGTGCCATGCCTGCAGAGTGGCTGGCTTTTCTCACACTGTGACCTACCCTGGGTTTCCAGTGTGATGGAGACTCACCGCTGAAACTAGCAAGAAACAGCTAAGTGCAGGGAGGAAGCAGGTAATATGGGCAGGATCTGGGTATTAGAAAACCCAGAAGAATCAACAAAAGAGTAGTTAAAACTTAAAAAAATACTTAAGTACCCATTGCAGTGAAAACTTAAAACACCATTGGAAATGTTTTGTGTGGTGGCGGTGGCTGGCTTGAAGTTCCAGTGGGAGAAAAGGCACTTTCATGGTTGCCCCGTGAATTCCAAACTACCCAGGGAAATGCTGCGGTGTGCAGGAGCAGCTAAAGAGGTGATGGACTTTGGGGCTGTCGTGGCTTTCTCTCAGCTGGGTACAGCTGTGGGGGCACAGAGCGCAGCGAGGCACATGGTGACTGAAGCCAGGAAGGAAAAGTGTCACTGTCCCGCAGTGGCTATGTTCCCTGGTGTGTTCGGGGAAGTCATTGCCCGACTGATGGACAGAAGAATGGGTTGATGGAATGATGGCCAGTGATGACTTCATTGAAATCAAATAGTGTTAATACAGGGAAAGAGAAACTGCTACGAGCAGGGTGTGGGGGCAGCATAGAATGGGAAAAGCGCAATAAACCATTACAGGGGAGTAAGGCACAAAGGAGAAGTTAAATATTGAGAGTGCCCCTGGGGAATTGGGTGGACCTCAGGAGCACTACAGTGGGTGGTAACGATGGTTGCAAGGTGAGAGGCAATTCCATTAACATAAGCTCTGCAAGGGAGAAAAGAGGACGCAAAGTCATACCACGGCTGCTGGTAACTATGAAGGGGCAATGATTCAACAAATTCCATTAACCACAGCAATTACAGATGATCGGGAGATGGTGCCCCTTCTGGTGCTGACCTTCCCCATCACTGGAGAGGTGTCTCCTCTAGGAAACTGTTTCCTCTAGGAGACTCCTTGGAGGATTACTCAACAGGGTGACATGGGCCAGACTTTTCGCGAGCAGGGCCAGCAGATATTTCAACAGAAAAGGACTTTAACTGGGACAGGTTGGGGCGTCCTCGAGAAGGCAACCCTGAAGGAGGGAGGAGGTGGCAGGTACTGGCTGCCAGGCCAGCCCAGGCGAGTTGTTTCAGGAACGTGATCTCGGCTGCTGTGAGGCCGGCCTGTGGCATACCTTGAAGGTCTTTTTCACCACTTTGGTTTCATTCAGAATCGGACAGGACACATAGGGTCTGGTGACAATTCTTCTACAGTAGCATTTGAGGGTACTCTTGTGTAAAGAAGGTGCCGGGATGATGGCAGAAGCCTAGAGAGCAGGTAGGAGTTTGAGGAGTGGGAGAACCCAGAGCAAGTGGCCACAGTGTTTCCTGAGGATGTCACCACAGCCGCAATACCCAGCCAACGGGCAAGTTCTGCGTGAACATCCTAGGAAAGGTATGTGAGAACCTGTGGGCGAAGATTCCAAAGAAAGCAGAGAAGCCAGCATGGGGGACTGGTCCTGTGCTTGTCAGGACTATAAACACATGACAGCCCCTAGAAATAGTGTGCCACTGGCAGGCCAGGCCTGATTGGTGCCTGCGATCAGGCACCAATGACCGTGACCCTGGTATCATGGTCCTCACTGCAAACGCTGGGGCCTTTTGGGGCAAAGTAGTGAAACACTTCACAGATGTGGGGTCTCAGGTGTTTGCAAAGCAGGGAAAGCTATGAGAACACTTGGTTCTGAGTGCTCGCTGTGTAACCCTCATCAGTGTTCACCGAGTCTCAAAGGTGGGAGGGAGTCCACCAGTCTTTGAACACAGGCGGTAGCCCTGGAAGTCGGTTGACAGGTTTTGATCATGAGCAGAAATGGCCTAAGATGAACTGGGGTTGAACCAACCCTGACCTGGGTAAGTGCAGGAGTCACTGACAAACAAGAAGTGCATTCCTCAAGGTCGGCCACACAGTGAGGGAACCGGAGCCCAGACCCAGTTCTGGGAGTGCCCCTGGGTGTCACTGAGGCCATAGTGCAACCTTTGGGGAGGAGGGGGTGTCACTTAGATTTCACGAGCCAGAAAGGGTGTGTAATGTTCAGTCTTGCAGTGAAGTTTTTGGGATTTATTTGAAAACAATCTCCAGGGATCTCCCCAAAGGTACCACCTGCTGGCTGGTTCTTGACACAGAACTCCATATTACTAAGTAGCTTTGACACAACTGCCTCTAAGAAGTTGGCACACCTCCTGTCTCCAGATAAGCTGGGTGTGTAGATAGATGTGTTTGTGATAGTATTCGCCTGAAAAAAGTGGCAAACTTTCGCGGCAGTGTTTTTGCAGACTGTTAAGATGGTGGGTGTTTTGGTGAAAGATTACTTTTTATTTTTGTAGTGGAAAATCTGTTCCCTAAAGACTGGAGCTGTGACCTGCCTTGCATGTGTTTGCGCTCCAGTAGTGCAGAAGAAATAAAACACAACGTACCTAATTTAGAAAAAGGACTATCAGCTCCTACTGCTCATTGCAACCAATAAACCAGTCAACTGTTCCCGGCGATTGGGTGCTGGGGAGGGCTTCCTGGCTTCTCTCAGAGTAGTATTTTGTGACCTGAGTGTCCCAAGGAATCTGGCGTGGAGTTTGGATTGGGGGTTGGGGGAATCTGGGCCGCAGCAGGTAGTGACTGCCTGGCAGTGTGGAGGGAGATGGGCATGTGGAAACTGGATTTCCAATCTGCGAGGCTGGGGCCATTGCTATCAGCTCTTAAAACCAGCTGATTGTGTCCTTGGCAGACCTCTGCACAGCAAACCATCGTTTCCTGAAGGTCGGAGTCAGTGTCAGCATGAGCACAGAGTGGCTGTTTGTAGCATGTGCCTCCCTTGGGCCCCTCAGCAGGCCACAAGCAAGTCTGGTTGCTGTTCACACAGGTCTGAGGTTCATGGCTCCTGGGCTAGAGCTGTGGTCTTGACAGCTGGCAGGGCCAGAGCTCTTCCAGAGGATGGTGACTGTGTCCAGTGAGTTGAGTAGGTGACAGGGATCTCTTGGCCACCAGCATGCAGACCTGGCCTCTGCTCACTGTTGGCAGTCACTTTCTGACCACTGGCATCACTTTTGCTTCTACCAGCATTTCCCTTCCTCTGGTTTCTGCCCATTTCCTGCTGGGGTGGGCAGCCCTCTCTGGCTCCTTAGCTGCAGGTCCAGCTTATTATGGCTCCTCCTGGTCCTCCAACCCACTATCAAGGCCTCACTGAAAACTCCAGAGGAGAGGCCTCTGTTGGTTCTGGAAACAACCAAGAGATTAAATTTTACATACCTGTGCTCATTGCACCATCTGCTTTTGTACATTCAAGTAACAAAGTTTTGGTGCAAAAAAAGGACGAAGGCAGGACAGTGTATGTTGTCACACTATGCCCTTGGGACAGGCTTGCCCTGGGAACGGGTCCCTCACTACCCTCAGCGCCTGTGCCTTGCACCCTTTGCCCACCATACGCTGGAGTTGTCCTGAACGCCCAGAGGGGCCTCAGGATGGCTGTGTGCACTCGTAGGTTGCTGGCCTTCCCTGTCACTGTGAGAGCACCTGTTCTTCTTGAAAGGGGAATTTGCCCTTCCCATTTGCGCCAGCTACTATTCTTTCCTCTGTGTCCTTTTAGACACCCTTCCCTAGCCCTCCATCAGGATTGGCCAAGGCGGACAAGGACCAGGCTCCTCTTTTGCTCTCCTCTGGCAGAACTTTCGCGGCAAGGGCAGAGCACAAGTGAGGCCTTGCTGGGCAGCCCCTAGACAGCATGGCCTGTGCCCCCCTTTAGGACTCAGAGGTGCTGACGCCCTTCATTTACCATGACTGCAGGGAACCCCAGAATATGGTATTTGGAGTATCCCCCAGGGTCCCCAGAACCTACTATAAATAGCTTTGACCAGAGACAGCCTTGCTTGGGACATGCTGGCAGTGGACCTCTTAGGGATCCCTGAGGTAATTCTTTATCCCTTCTCATTCCATTTGGAGTGTAGGTTTATCTCCAATCTTTCTTTTTTGAAAAATCGAAAGCTCAGCGCCGCCATGGAAAATGTTTTAGAGCTGAGCAAATTGCCTAGCACAGGGGCTGCAAATGTGCTAGGTCAAGTGGGATCTACAAATCCCAGAATTCCAAAAACCCGGAAGTGACTGAAAACGAGAACTTTGGAACTGTGTCTGCCTGTGACACTGCTGGGTGTGGCTTCCTGGGCAGTGGCTGCAATCCTCCCTGAAGAGGAAAGTGGAGACCATCATCTACTGAGCATCTCCAGAGCCTTACGTGGCAATAAGAAACTGCTCCAGCAGTGAGAAAGAAAGTGTTCCAGAAGGATCCACCTCCAGACTACTGCACATCATGGGAAAACAACACAGATCCCAACCATGAAGAGTGGATGAAGAAAACGTCCCTGAGCCTTGACAAGGAGTACCCACATACATAATCTCTGACAATTCAAAGAGGAAATGGTGAGGATGTTTAACAAGCTCAAAGAAACAGTGGAACAGCCAGCCAGTAAAACACAGGAAGAAATGACAGCAGAAGTACGAAAACTGCAAACAGAAATATCAATAAAAACTCAGTAGAGAAAATGAAAAACTGCAGTTGGTGCCCTCAACAGTAGAATGATAGTTGCTGAAGACAGAATCAGTGAGAACAAGGATGAGATACAGAAAGAGTATCAGCTAAAAGAGACCCTAATAAAAAGACTCCAGGATATATCCTAGTCAGAACAATGGATGCCATAGATAGAGACACAATACACTGCAAGCAGCAAGATCAAAGAAGGAAATTTCACACAAAGGAGTGTTCCTTCGATTTATGCAGACCTATCAGATGAAACACTCGACCTGAAGGCAATGGTGGGATATAGTGAAAAAACTCAAATGAAATGAAGGCCTCACCAAGGATTCTTTACCCAGCTAGACTCTCATTTAAATTTGAAGGAACATTATACAGCTTCATGGATGAACAACAGCTCAGAAACTTCACAGATTCAGAATCAACTGTGAAAGAAGGGCTGAAGGAGCTACTGTAAGACAAGACAAACCCCAAAAACACAACAAGCCTAAACAGAAAGATGGTACAAAATCCCATGACAATAATCGCTCTCAAAGTCAATGGTCTAAGTGCACCAATTAAGAGACACAGAGTGACAAAATGAATCAAAAAGCTGAAAACCCGTCTTTCTGCTGCCTTCAAGAAACACATTTGAACAGTCAGAGCAAACAGACTCAGGCTGGAAAACAATTCTTTTGTAAGCAACTTTGTAAAGGCCAAGGTGGCCATACTAGGATTGAACAACATAGATTTCAGGCTGAAAGAGGTTAGAAGGACAGTCAAGCCATTTCTTAATAACCAAGGGATGCTACTCATCAGGAAGAAATTACACTCTTAAACACATACACACCCATTGAGGGGCCAGCAAAATACTTAAAACAACTGCTAATAGACCTCAAGGGAGACATTGATAACAACACAGTTGTAGTTGGAGGCTTCAACACTGCTTTGTCACCTCTTGATACAGATCAGCGAGACTGAAACTCACCAGGAAATAATGGCTCAGAAGGAAGAAATGGAAGAGAGAGGGCTAGTAGATAGGCACAAGGCTTTTCATCCCCAAAAGCCAAGTATACATTTTTCTCCAGTGTACATGGAACATTCTCCAAGATAAATCACGTGCTGGGTCACAACACATACCTCAATAAAATCAAGAAGATAGAAATCATGTCAGCTATTTTTTCAGACCATGATGCGCTGAAAATAGAACTAAATCACACTCAGAACCGGAGAATCAGACCAAGCACCTGGAAACTAAACAACTCACAGCTGAACAACCAAGCATAGAGGAAATCAAAGAGGAAATCTGAAGATTCTTGGAAACAAATGAGATTGAAGACACAAGCTATCAGAATGGACACAGCTAAAGTGGTGTTAAGAGAAAAGCTTTTATAGCTCTGCAGGCAATCATCAAGAAGGAAGAAAGCACCCACAGAAATAATCCAAATTCACAGCTTAAGATCTTAGAAAATGGGGGCGGCGATAGCCCAGCGGTAGGGCGTTTTCTTGCACGCGGCCTGTGCCGGCCGGGGTTCGATTCCCGGCATCCCATATGGTCCCTCGAGCACCACCAGGAATAATTCCTGAGTGCAGAGCCAGGACTAACCCCTGAGCATTGCCGGGTGTGACCCAAAAAGCAAAAAAAAAAAAAAAAAAAAAAGATCTTAGAAAATGACCATCAAAAGGGGTTCAACTCAGGAAGAAAGAAATTACAAAACTTATGTCAGAAATCAACAAGCTGGAACCCCCAAAAAATCATTTAAACCAAGAGCTGGTTCTTTGAAAAAATAAACAAGATCAATAAACCAGTTGCAAGACTCACAAAGAAAGGGGGAGAGAGAGAGAACCCTAATAAATAGAATCAGAAATGAAAAGGGGGACATCACAAAAAGAAACCACGGAAATTGAAAGATTAGAGATTATGTTGAGAGTGCCACAAAACAAGAGAACCTAGAGGAAATGGACAAATTCCTGGATTCCTATACCCTCCCAAGGCTGAACCAAGAAGACTTGGAATACCTGAACAAACCTACTACTCTAGAGAAGATTGAAACGGTAATAGAAGTTTTCCCAAACACAAAAGCCCAGGTCCAGATGGATTCACTAGTGAATCCTTCCAAACCTTTAAAGAGGATCTACTATTATTTTCAAGCTTTTCCAGGAAATAGATGAAACAGAAACACCGCCAAACAATTTCTACAAAACACACATTACTCTGATACCGAAAGCTGACAGAGATACCACAAAAAAAAAAAATTACAAATCATTATCCCTGATGAACACAGATGCAAAGATCTTCAACAAAATGCTAGCAAATAGAATCCAGAGACTCATCAAAAAGATCATACACCATGACCAAGTAGGATTGATCCCGGGACGCAAGGATAGTTCAACATTCGTGAGTTAACCAACATAATACATCATATAATAAGAGAAAAAATAAAAACCATATGATCATATCAATAGATGCTGAGAAAGCATTTGACAAGATCTAATACCCTTTCATACTTTTGTGATAAAAACTCCACAAAATGGGAATTGAAAGAACTTTCCTCAATATAGTCAGAGCCAGCTACCACAAGCACACATCAAGCATTATTCTCAATGGGGTCAAAACTAAAAGCCTTCTGCCTAAGATTGGGGACAAGAAAAGGTTGCCCGCTCGTACCACTTCTATTCAATATTGTATTAGAAATACTTGACATAGCAATCAGGGAAGAAAGACGTTATCCAGATAGAAAAGAAGTCAAGCTATTACTGTTTGCAGATGACATACCTAGAGAACTCTAAACTCTAGCAAAAAGCTCCTAGAAACAATAGGCCTGTACAGTAGAGTTGCAGATTACAAAATTAATGCCCAAAGTTCATGGTCTTCTTGTACACAAATAACAAAATAAAAGAAAATGATATTTTTTAAAATCCCATTCATAATTATGCCCCAGAAAATCAAGAACCTAGGAATTACTTTATATAAGAATGTAAAAGACCTGTACAAAGAATACTACAAAACCTACTTCAAGAAAAAGGATATGAGGAAATGAAGACATATCCCCTGCTCATGGATTGGGAGAACTAACACTGTCAAAATGGAACTACTCCCTAAAGCAATATACAGAGTTAATGTGGTCCTTTTAAGGATATTCATGACATTTTTTCAAAGAAGTTGTTCAAACACTCCGAAATTTGTATGGAACAATAAACCCCCACAAATAGCTAAAGCAATCTTTGGGAAAAAGGAGATGGGAGGCATTACCTTCCCCAATTTCAAACTGTACAATAAAACAGTAGTAATTAAAACTGCATAGTATTGGAGTAAAGACAGACCTGAGGGATTGATGGAATAGAGTTAAATATCCTGATACACTGTCTATTATATGACCATCTAATCTTTGATAAAGGAGCAAAGTAAATGCAACAAGGAATGCCTCCTCAGCAAGTGGTGCTGGGAAAACTGGGCAGCTACATGCAATGAAATGAACTTGGACCCATTTCTAATGCCATGCACAAAAGTCAGATTAGAATGGATCAAAGATCTTAACATTAGGCCTGAATATAAGGTACATCAAAGAAAACAAAGGGAAAAACCCTCCATGACATTGAAGCTAAAGGTCTCTTCAAAATAAAGAACCTGCAGGCAGGCTAGGGGAGGGAGAGGGAATCGGGGACATTGGTAGTGGGAAATGGGCACAGGTGGAGGGATGGGTGCTGGAACACTATGTCCAAAACCCAAATATGAACATCTTAAATGAACATCTTTGTAATTGTGTATTGGTGGTATAATAAATTATTAAAAAATTAAATAAGGGCCTCTTCAAAGATGAAACTGTCGGGGAGCTGCTGGGGTCCCCAACAATACCAGGAAATGAGTTCCCTTCTGTGGCCAATGGGAAATAGATGAGAACTTAAGGAGGCCAGCGCAGTTCCAAAAGGCTTTTACTAAATACCAATAAAACAAGTTCTGCTTCTGCATTCCAGAATAATGGGATTCCTCAGACCTCTAGCTCTTGGTCAGAACTTAGACCATGCACTTGGGCCCAAGTCTCCCACCAAAGTGAATCCCAGAACCTCACGTCAGTCCCCTTTATATATATATATCCAAAAAGTAATCCTATCTTCGGGAGGTTAATGTCAACAAAGATCAATGAATCAGCTTCTAGGTGTAGAAGTAGGGTAGTGCCACCCTAGAGTGGTACCACCTTGTTTCAGGTCTAAGCAAATAGTTATGCCAGGGATTAGTCCCTTTCTCAAAGATTATCTCTTATGTCAAGACACTGGGGCGGGGGAGAGCACTGGTATGAATATATCTCAATGGATGTATATTCATGGGGAGAAACCATCATAATTTCATGAGTTTCAAGCAATCTAGATGGTACCCACAAGGTCCATCTATTTTCTGTTCTGCACCAAGGTGATTCTGAGTGTTTCGTCCTGTGTTTACTGAAAGGGTCATGCTCGCCTGTTTGAGGGCAAACTAGCATGATCCTTCAATCTTAAAAAGGTAGTTTCACATGCCAGTGTGGTGGTCTCCTGGAAAATTCTAATTGTCCCATACTGGGACCAGTGGGTATTAAGAGGAATTGTGCCCAATCTACATAACATTGAAATCATAGTAAAGATATTAATAATATTTCAGAAGTTACAGATTCAGAGTCAAAATGACTCTCGTGAACTGCCACACCCTCCATCAATATTTACACATAAGAGATATCTCTTATGTGTAAATCTCTTATTAGCATGATCCCTGGCTTAAGAACATGTAAATAGCTTAAACTGTAACTAGATTAAATAGCAAAGATCCCAAGCTAGCTAGACCTGGTCATCCAACAAAACACCTCTGACAAAGCAAGCGGAAGCAGAGAGAAACAGATGGGACTATATGAAACTAAAAAACTTCTGCCACTCAAAAGAAATGGTGGCCAAGATACAAAGACAGCCCACGAACTCTGAAAAAATGTTTACCCAGTACCCATCTGATAAGGGGTTAAGGGGTTAATATCCAAGATATACAAGGCACTGGTAGAACTTTACCAAAAAAAAATCCAACCACATTAAAAAATGGGTAAAAAAAATGAATAGAAACGTTCTCAAAGAAGAAATTCAAATGGCCAACTCCCCTCGTCATCAGAGAGGTGAAAATCAAAACGATGAGATGTCATCTCACACCACAGAGACTGGCACACATCCAAAAGAGCGAGAACAGTCAGTGCGGGTGTGGATGAGGGGAGAAGAAAACTCACTCACTGTTGGTGGGAATGCTGACTGGCCCACCCTTTTAGAAATCAATATGGACATTCCTACAAGAACTAGAAATTGAGCTCCCCATTTGACCCAGCAATGCCATTCCTGGGAATATACCCTGGGGGCCAAAAAAAAAAAAGCACAGCAGAAACACCATCTGCCCTTCTATGTTGATTGCAGCAATATTCACAATAGCCGGAATCTGGAAACAACCTGAGTGTCCAAGTCTAGATAAAGAAGCTATGGTACATCTACACAATGGAATATTATGTAGCTGTTAAGAAAGATGTATCACTGTCTTCCCTTTCATCATCAATTTGCTCGAGCGGGCACCAGTAACATCTCCATATGTCCTGTCTCATGCTAGTAGAGCCCAAGGGCATCTGCTTGCTCCAGGAACATAAAGAGCCTCAAACTATTCCATCAGGTCATGGGAATGCGGTCTATAATTGTTACTGGTATTTGGCATATCAAATACGACACAGGTAAGAAAGATGAAGTCATGAAATTTGCTGCAAAGAGATGGACATGGAGATTATTATGCTGAGCAAAATTAGAAGGAAAAGGACAGACATAGAATGACTGCATTCATCTGTGGCATATAAAAAATTATGAGACTGATATCCAAGACTAGGCAAAAACAGGGTCCAGGGAGGAACTGTCAAGGGATGGAATCTACCACAGTTGTATGGGGGGGCAGAGGTTAGGCAAGATAGCAAAGGGATCATTTTGCCAATAATAGTTGGAAATGGTAATGCTAAACTAGAACTGAGTATTGAAAGTAGATAAGGGATATACATGTAACCCCGCGATATATGTTTTGCGAACTGCAGTGTGCAAGAGAAGAAAAGAGAAGTGCCTGCTATAGTGTGGGGAGGGAGGGAAGCAGGATATTGGTGGGAAATGGGCACTGGTGGAGGGATGGGTGCTGCAACATTTATGACAGAAGTGCAACCACGAACAGCTTTGTAATTGTCTAACCCATGGTGATATAATAAAAACATACAAAAACACTGAAAACCCCTGGCCCTGTGATGGGAGCCCAGCCAGCCTGTGCCATACGCACTCCAGGGGCCTGGGAAGCGCCTACACCAGTGTCCAGTGGATTTCTGGTGGCCTGTGGGTACTGCTTTGAAGCAGTTCCTTAGGAGCATGATCATTGTTTGAGAGAAGACCCGGCCTGGCTGTGTTACTGGCCAGCTCCGGCTGCTGGAGTTGAGGCAGCCACACCGCCCGCATAGGCATCTGAGCTGAGCCAGCCTTGCCTGTGTGAGCTGCTGCATCCGCCCCTGGGCTGGTCTCACACAGATGGGCATTTCTCATCAGTCCTGAGCATGTTTGGTTTTGAACACTCCAGAGAGTCCCGTCTAAGTTTTGACTGAGTAGTTTGGAGGTTTCCCAAAGAAATGGTTTCCCAGAATTGCTTTCCTCTTGTTGAAATTCAGTGCAGTTAACGGGCCGGAGAGCTAGCTAGCACATCTGGTGCCGGCCTTGCCCGGATCATGCCTGGTGGTCCTCAGGAGACCATAAGGTGCTGGGGAGCTGTGCCTGGGTGGTCACACGCAGGACAGTGTCTAGAATATTCTCTCTCTGTCTATCTCTCTGTCTATCTCTCTGTGGCTTAATTCCCGCCTGTGTGACTGTGTAGTTCTCAGGGGAGGTGGTTGTCCCTTACCCACACCCTGCCCCGATATGGCCTCTTTAAGGGTCGGGACCTGGATGTACACTAGACATTGAACGTCTCTTTGGCCTCTTTAAGGGTCGGGACCTTGGACGTACACTAGACATTGAACGTCTCTTTGGCCTCTTTAAGGGTCAGGGCCTGGACGCATACTAGACATTGAACATCTCTTTGGCCTCTTTAAGGGTCGGGGCCTGGACGCACACTAGACATTGAACGTCTCTTTGGCCTCTTTAAGGGTCAGGACCTGGACGCACACTAGACATTGAACGCCTCTTTGTTTCTCGCTTCAGGAGCCTCAGGGTCTGCTCAGCGAAAGGTCAAAGGCGGCAAAGCCAGTCCCCCTCACGCCCACAACCAGAGCAGTTGGCTGTGTGGGAACCTGGTAGTGCCCAGCGGCGGTCTGCCGGGACCTGCTTCAGCTGCCGGGCTGCCGTGGTGTGCAGGTCCAGTTACCGCAGGTACACCGTGGGCTTCCCGCTGGCCCTCCTCCCCGCCACCTTCCAGACCCTGCTCCTTCGTCCTGTCACAGGCTCTTGTCCACGCCTTTCCCCCTGCACCTTGGCCGCCGCCTTGCGGCCCGGGGAGCCAGTAGTCACAGGCAGGCGCTGTGTCCACTCCTGCCCTTCCAGCCCTCGTGGGCCCCGTAGGCTCCTGGACTATTGGTGCACCCCAGAGGATGTCGCCCCCTCTTTTGTGCCTGCCAGACCGTGGTCCCTGCGGTCAGGCTGAGCCATGCAGGCATGTTCTGGGCCAGCAGCTGCTCACAGGCATGGCGGACACCTGTGAGGCCAGGGAGGGACAGGATGGTTGGGACGAAGAGACTAAGAGCCGAGGAGGCGCTGCTCTGCTGCTCTGCGCACGGCCTCCCTTGGCTGCCCTGTGCCCCCCCCCCCCGGAGGGTTTGCCCAGGCCCCATCAGAGGGTGTGAACTGAGGAGCGGGCATTCGTCCCTTCTCCACCCCTGCCCAGCGAGGCTAGCTTCGGACTATCCCCCCGCCAGCCCGCGCTCGGGCTGTTTTCTGTACAAGAGGAAGGTCGGCAGGTGGAAAAGAGGCCGCTGATGGTGACGGGCCACAGGTGGGTGGGTGGGGCTGGCAGGGATGGCAGTATGAGGTGGGTGAGGTGCCCAGAGACCCTTTCCTGAACCGGGTGAGCAGGGCCTGGTGCCCCCACCCCCTACATGCGCACCACCTGGGGAGTGTGTCCCCGCATGCCCTGCAGCGTGCCCAGCCTGCGCCGGCTGTGGTCACAGGGGAGGGGATGTAAACGGAGTCGGGTGGACAGTGACCAGCCCTGGCCTCATGGGAGGCAGATGGGGGTCACCTTGCCTGAGAGCAGCGAGTCCCATGGGTGTGCTGGGGCTCCAGGGACAGGCTGCTTCAGGCTGAGGGAGGGGAGGCCTCCGAAACCTTCTCTTGCTCCCAGGACGACCCCTCGGGAGAAGGAGTCTTGCCACTGGCCCTCAGCCCGCAGCCGTCCCCCTTCCACCCGCTGTACGCCGCTGTGGACCTGCCTGTCTACCTGCTCCAGGTGCGCGGCGCCTCTGGTCTTGGCACTCTGGGTGTCGTAGTCAAGTGCTTCAGAAGCGGGGCGTGTGCTGCAGTGGGCAGGTGGGTCAGTGATGGCAAGTAGAGGGCGGTTAACTGGGCGCCATGAGCTAGGTGGAGGTTCCTATGCCTTGACGGTTGGACATCGCAAGTTCCGGTCGCTTTCTCCCATGGTGAGTAGGCTGGGTAGTTTTGTTTCTCCCCCACCCGCGACAAGGTAGACCCAGACAGTTAAATTATTTGCGTATTATGTAAGTGGTTAAGCTGGTGACATCAGTCAGGTCTGAATGTCAAGCCACAGAGGCACGCAATGAGACATTTCTACCTGTGGCTTAAATGTCTCTTTACAGAAATTCATAAAATTGTCATTTCAGGGTTAGAGAGATATATAAGGTGGGTAGGGCACATGCCTGGCATATGGCCAACCCGGTTTAATCCCTGGCACCACGTATGGTCCCCTGAGCCCCACCAGCGATGACCCCTGAGAATAGAGCCAAGAGTAAGCCCTGAGCACAGGCAGGTGTTGCCCAAAAGAAAAAAGGAAAAAAAAATCTAATGTTGGTTTTGTGGCTTTCTGAAAATGGGCTGTTCACCATTTTCTTTTCTTTGTTTGTTTTGTTTTTCTTTTTTGGGTCACACCCGGCAATACTCAGGGGCTTACTCCTGGCTCTGCACTCAGGAATTACTCCTGGCGGCAGTGCTTGAGGAACCTTCTTATGGGATGCCGGGAATCAAACGTGGGTCAGCTGCATGCAAGGCAACGCCCCTCCCGACTGCTATCACTCCAGCCCCCACCGTTTTCCTTAATATCAGAAATAAATTGGAGTGTGCTGGCCTGGTAGGTCCCGGACCCCCTGGGGTGGGGCAGAAGTAGCAGCTCTGTGGTGCCTCATGCCCAGGAGGCCTCACGAGTGTCTCCGCCCCTCTGTGGCATCCCCTCTGGAGGTTGTTTCGGAGAAGCTGGTCAGAGCAGCACAGGTCGGAGAGGCAGTCATCCCGGTGGCTGGGCCCCACCATGCGCCCGGGAAAGGTTCTCCATGATACCGCCCGGGCTTGCTTTTGCAATAACCCATCACACAGCCCAGAGCTGGTGCCGCCTGATTTGCATATGTTTAAATTCCGCCCTCGAGGTTCAGCTGTGAAAAGTTGGGGTGCGGATGCTGTCGGGGAGGTGCCGTAGCCCCTTGCCTTCCTGCTATGCTGGTGGGGCGAGCCGCGCCTGCTGGCCAGTTGTGCTGCCTTCCCTCTGGCCCTAACCATGTGCTGGTTTTGTAGGAAGTATCCCCCACTGCTGACGCCGCTGCTGGGCCCCAGGACCCGCCGAGCTCTGGGAGCACCATTAACCTGCAGGACCTGCACTGAGGCGGCCTCTGGCTGGGGACCCAGCGCCGCCTCCGGCCTGCTCTCCCGGGCCCTTCCTCGGACTGCAGGCTTGGGGGAGGAATGCCAGGTTTCCGCTGGATCTTCAGAGCCTGGGTGACATTCGTCCGGGGCGTGGGTCTCACGCGCGTGGCAGGAGCAGAGCAGGGGGAGAGGCAAGGCCTGCCCTCGGAGCGCACCACACCACTGCCCACGGGCTCGCCTCCTGCGGCCAGAAGACCTGCTCCCGCTGGCACTGTTGGGGCCGAGACAGGGGGGTCCGCCCCAAACCCCCAGTCCAAAATGGGGTCAGACCAAATGGGGTCTTTCTGCTGTGTGTGACATGAGCGTTTTTGCCCTGCCCGAGGCAGGAGAGCAGGGGTATGGGCTGTTTACCACCCTGGGCAGGTTGTTTTTCCGAGAGCAAGGGTATGGGCTGTTCACCACCCTGGGCAGGTTGTTTTCCGAGAGCAGGGGTATGGGCTATTTACCACCCTGGGCAGGTTGTTTTCCGAGAGCAGGGGTATGGGCTGTTCACCACCCTGGGCAGGAGGTTTCCTGAGAGCAGGGGTGCGGGCATTTACCACCCGAGCAAGAGGTTTCCTGAGAACAGGGGGTGTGGCGTTTACCGCCCAGGGCAAGGGGCTTCCCAAGAGCAGAGGTGCGGGCGTTTACCACCCTGGATAAAGGGTTTCCCAGGAGCAGGGACGTGGCCATTTACCCCAGGTGCATTTGCCACTCCAGGGGCAGATGGGGCGTGTTCCGTTGCCATACAGTGGGGTCAGGCTCAAGGTGGGCATCTGATGGGACGATCCAGTAGGACGGAGTGGGGGACCATGGTGGTGAGTCTGCATAGACTCAGCTTGGAGCTCACCCAGGAAGGTTGAGTGCATGCTTTTAAGACCGCTTTCCAAACTCTGTATTTCGGTTTTAACATTACTAGCGATCTGGCCCCAGGTCCTAGACTCTGGGCACTATAAACGCTGTGCAGGACTGTGGCCCAGCGTGTGCTGGCTTCCCTTGCTGACTGGAGATGGCCCTTTCATCTGTCCCCACATGCCTTGACAAAGGAAGGTCCGTCTTCCAAAAGGAAATGAGGTGATAGCCTTGCACCTATGTTTGTCGATTAGCCAGGTACAGGGATACTGGGATTTTATGGTTTTCTTTTCTTTTGTGCCCCGTGCCTTTTGAAGGAATGTTTATTTAACACTATTTTGGTTCTCAAGATTTGGGATCACTCAAACTCCGTGTTTCTTTTGAGGTTTTGGATTTTGACTTTTGGGGGATGAGCTTCACCCGGGCTTCCAGTGCCTCTGTCCCACCCGGCGGGCTGCCCTGCCCAGGGACGCTAGGCCCACTGCTCTGCCCACCCACAGTTCTGGGTGCCCACCCCCACCCGCCCCAAGCCCCCAGCATCGGGGCCCCAGGCCACACCTCATCCCTCCTGCTTGAGGGAGAAGCGTCTGGGCTATGGGACAGTGACTCCCTGGAGACGGGTTGCCAGACCTCGCTCCCCTGGTGCCAGCGAATACCCACCAGGAAGGGGTCGGGGCCCAGCTGTCAGTCATGGACACTGCAGTTCCTGCTGGTAAATGGGCCTAATTTGTAGTGCAAAAGAATAAACGTTTTGTACAGTCACACATTCAGAGTTCCCCCGCCTCATTTAAGGAACTGCAGTGTCTGGAATTGAGGTCGCTGATCATCTATGAGGACCCAGCTACCCACGGGCCTTGCTCTGCTCAGCTTGGTGTCGAGGTGAACCCCCAACACCCCCTGCCAGGGAATCGCTTGGCCCAGGAGAGCCTTATAAGGTCCGTGCCTCCGCCTCAAGGTCTGCTGAGCGTGGGTGATTCATGGGAATGCAGACCAGGGTCCGCCACCTTCAGAAGACCTGGAGATACCAAAAAGTTTATTCCACAGGAGGGAGGACCAGCAGGGAGACGGGCGCGCAGAGGGAGGGCAGCAGAGACGGGGAGTGCGCACTGCGGGCTCGCCTCCCTGCCGCCGTGGCCCGGCCCAGGCTACGTGAAGAAGAGTACCTGCTCCCTCCTCCTCCTTGTTGATGTGTTCCTGCTTGGGCACCTCCCTGGCCTCTCCCGCAGGGGCTGAGAGCGGGACACCAGCCGCCGCCTCTCTGGTTTGGGGGTGCCAGGAGGACGCCAGGCCAGCTGGTGTGGGCGACTCCGGGACCTGGCCTGGCCTGTTCTCTGACACTCCCACCCCCAGCCCTAGCCTGGAGTCCTGGGCAAGCGCAGGAGGGCGGGTCTAACCCACGCAGGAGGGGTACTGGCCTCGGGGGCTTTTTGGGGAGGTACAGGAAGGGATGCCTGCCTGGTGTGGAGGTGGGGGGGTACGGGAGTGTCGGGTGCCAGCCTCTGGGTGCGTGAGGGTCTCCCCCCACAGACCCCTTCCTGAGCCCGTGGAGATGGCGTGGAACAGCAGAGCTCTGAGGAAAGCCTACTTCTGGGCTCCAGGCCTGCTTAGGGGCACACGGGGTGGAGGCATGGAGCGCCCAGTCACCCCGAATGCTGAGGGAAGGATCTGCTCAGGGCCCCCACTGGATTGTTAGTGAGTGGCAGCCCCTGGGCTGCAGGAAGGGGGCACACAGGGGAGCTGGCACTGTGACGGGCACAGCCCGGGCAGAAGCCCACTCCTCCAGTGGTGCCTGCAGCCCACAGTCTTGGCTCAGGGTCCCTTGGGCTCCTGCCCACCTTCTTCTTGATATCCGCCTGGGACCGTGCCTGGGACCGCGCCTGGGACCGCGCCAGCCGCTCCTCTTGCAGCATCTTCTGTTGTCTCATCTTCTCCTCCCGGGCTCTGGCGGCCACTCCCGTGTCAGGGCAACCCCAGGGCCCTTCCCAACGCCTCCCCAATCCTGCCAACCCTCCTCCCACCCGCTCCCCATGAGGACACAGCCCGGCAGAGCCAGCTTCGCCCCTGCTCCGGGGTGGGCCCCACCAGGGCTCTGGCGAGCCCGTACCCCCAGTTCCGGCTCAGGGAAGTGGCCCATGGCACCCCGTCAGGCCGCCCCAGCAAGCTCGGGGCCACCTTCACTCCTTGCCTGCTCTGGGCTGGAAGTGGGGGCACAGGAAGGAGCCCTGAGCTTGTGAGAGGGACAGCTGGTGGCTGTCATGGACATGCACAGGAGTGAGGCACTGAGCAGGCCACAGGCAGAGGAGCCGCAGCCACCAGCCTGGGGTGCCCCGCCCAGCAGTCACCCTCCTCCTGCCCGCCGCCGCCGCCGCCCCTCACCTCTGGCGCCGTTCCTTCTCCTTGGCCATCTCGGCCTGCTCCACCCGGCTGGGGGCATGCGCCCAGGTTCTCCAGCAGCTCGTTGAGCTGGTGCTCGATGACAGTGAGCATCTGCAGCGTGCCCAGGGTGGTCTCTGGGTGGCTGCTGATACACTGCTTGTACACGGACGACACCTTGCGGTGCAGGCTCTCCAGCAGCTTGTCCTGGGAGGCGGGCAGGACTCCAGCACGGCGAGGCCTCCCTGGCGGGAGCCTGCTCCCCTCTGCCTGACCCCGCACTGACCGTGGCTAGCCCAGACCCTGCCCCGTCAGCTACTTTGGGGCTGGCCGGGCTGATGACTGTTGCCCCTTCAAGGGTGGATGGGAGTGAGGGTTAAAGGAGGGACAGGGGGCAGGCGGGGGCACTGCCAGCAGGACATGGTACCCCACTAGCCTGGTACCCAGGGTCAGCACTGAGACCCGGCCTGCCCGCGCCCCTCCTGGGGTTTGTTCTGTCCCTGGCCTTTCTCTCCAAGAAAATCCCTCTGGACACTGCTGAAGAAGCAGACAGAGGACAGCAGGGGGGGCAGGGTGTTGGGGCGCCTCCAGACACCTCCACATGCAGCGGTTCCTCCCTGGGAACCGGACGCCACGCCTGACCTTGCTTCCACTGCGCTTGTGAGCTCTGGGTGCCTGTGACCACCCATCACCGCCCACACACCTCTGTCCAGTGCTTACCTCCTGGCCGCCCTTGTACTGACCAAAGTAGAAGACTCGGGACCGGAGCTGGAGGTCAGCCGCCGTCTCCTCCTCCTTGTTGATGGACTTCATCAGCGTCTCCATCCACTGCTTCAGCTGCTTGATCTCCTTGTCCCTGCGGAGGGCAGCAGGCACTCGGCGCTCTGCCCACGAGTGACGGGACCGAGTGCCAGTGTCTCTAGGCCCAGAGGTCAAAGAACTAGTGAGGCATTGCCTGAAGAAGCGCTTTCATTGCTCTTTAACTCGCGGACCGTAAGATCTCCATCCCCAATTTAAACACCGTCTTACAAAGTCGTTCATGATCTGTTACAGGCATTCGCTATTCCAGCACCAAATCCTCCATCACTGTCAGTTCTCCACCAGTGTCTCCGGAGACTGTAACATTTAAGATGGATAATCCAGGGGCTGGAGTGATTACAATGGGTAGGCACGTGCCCTGGCTTTGATCCGGGCACCCCATGAGCAGTACCGAGTAATTCCTGATTGCAGAGGTAGGAGTAACCCCGAGCATGACCAGTTGTGGCCCCCACCCCCTTTGTCCCACCAAAATAGATGGACTGTTCAGTCTCCTGGGTGGGGCTGGCATTACCTGTCGGACTGTGCCAGGGGTCAAACCCAGGGCTTCTACAGGCAGAGCATGTGCCACGAGCTGTCTCTGGCCCACGTGGTGTCATTTCCAGCATATTCACAGTGCTATGGCCACCACCACGACAGGCCACTTCTGGCACCCAAGAGAAACGCTAACCCTCGTGCCCGCCTTTCCCTTCCCCCCTCTGTTCTGGACATCTCAAAGCATGGCCTGTGAACTGGCTTCACCGACGTAGTGTTTCCCAGGACACTCGTGGGGAAGCTGTCAGGATTCTGCTCAGCCCTGAGGGAATTCCAGGCCGCTGTCCCCGTGCTATCCCTTCCACTCCTACCCTGCCATATGAGACTTTTAAAGACATTTCTCATGTGGCTGTTGATGGCTCCGAACCATTTATGAAAGGACTGTTTGGCTCCTTTGTGCTGCCCCTTGCTGGCAGTTAGAGATCTGCTGACCAAACCGATGTGGGCTCATTCCTTCTGGCTGGCTGACCCCACATCTGTGCCTATTCCTTAGCAAATACCACGCCTCTTGATTACTGTAGCCTTATAATAAGTCTTGGAGTTGGGCAGTGCCAGGTTTAACTTTGTTCTTTCTCTTCCAGCAGCGGCTGCTTCTCTTGACCTGTGCCTCCATTTAAGCTTTAGCACCCATTTATCACCCCAGTTGTCATGTGCTGGGCTTTTGACTAAGATTTCACTCAATCTGTGGATCAAATTAACAAGGAAGAATTTTTTCTTATTAATTTTTTTCGGGAGGGACCACACCTGGCAGTGCTCAGGGCTTACTCCTGGCTTTGTGCTCATGGATCGCTCTTGTGGGACTCTGGGGGCCAGATGGGTGCTGAGGATCAAATTCAGGCCAGTTGTGGGCAGGGCCAGTGCCCTACCCGCAGTACTCTCTCTCCAGTCCCAGGAAGAACTTGTACGAGACAATATTCAGTCTTCCCACAGTCATGGAATAGCTCTTCATTTCTTTCGCTGATTTTTTCTTAAGTTTAGTTTTCTTCAGGTAGATCTTGTACATATATTTGTTAGGTTTACACTTGGGCATTTCTTTCTTTTCTTTTTTTTTTTTTTTTTTTGGGTCACACCCGGCAATGCTCAGGGGTTACTCCTGGCTCTGCACTCAGGAATTACTCCTGGCGGTGCTCAGGGGACCATCACGGGATGCCAGGGATCGAACCCGGGCCGGCACAGGCTGGCCGTGCAAGGCAAACGCCCTACCCGCTGGGCTATCACTCCGCCCCGGGCATTTAATTTTGAAGTGGTGTTAATGAAGTGTTTTTTAGTCAAAAAATGGTCATGGCTTGAGATATGACTCAGTGACAGAAAACCTGCTTTCCTTGTGTGAAACTGCACAGGGTCTGACCCTTGACCTTCACCCACACAACCTCATACTTGAAACACAATCACAGACTTGTTCTTTTTTTTTTTTTTTTTTGGCTTTTTGGGTCACACCCAGTGATGCTCAGGCATTACCCTGGCTCTTTGCTCAGGACTTACTCCTGGAGGTGCCGGGGGACCATATGGGATGCTAGGGATTGAACTTGGGTTTGCCACGTGCAGAGGCATATGCCCTCCCCGGCCTGCTATGCCTACAGCCCCCACACTTGTTCATTGTTGGCATAAGAGGAGGGACTCACTTCTGTATGTCGTATCTTCTGGATTAGCCTTTCTATGGTGGTGTATTCCAGGAACATTTTGTTGTTGATACTTTCATATTTTCTACATAGATGATCAAGTTATCTGGAAACAAAGGCAGACCTTCATTCCTAATCTTCCTTTGATTTGGAAGTGCTCAAAGTGAACACAGGTCTTCATACTTGCTTGGCAGATGCTTCGTGGTCCCATCACCTTGTTCCACTTTCCTTTTCTTGTCTTATTGCACGGGGGCAATATTCCAGGAGTGATGGTCCTGGTGAAGGGTGAGAGTGGATGTGTTGACTTGCTCCTGATCTTAAAGGACAGATTTAAGTATGAGACTAATTGTAGGTCTTTTGTAGATGTTCTTGGTTTTGAAAGTTTTATTTTTGTTTCTTTTTTTGAATATTTAAGACATGTTTATTTCCACGTTTCATTTCCCACTGTAACACATTTGAGTATTGATCTATTTGAATTTCATAGATATACTTGTATAACTACCGACTATAGAGACCTTAAAAATCTAAATATTATTTCTACTTTCATTTAGTTCCCCAATTCTTGCAGTTTAGAACAATGAGACCATTTTTATTTACATCAGTTTAGTTTGTACATATCTGGATCTAGCATTCTAATGACTGACTTATGTTTCCAATATGAAAACCAAGTTTAAAATAATACAATCACCTTGATTCAAAAACAGCTGTTTACAAACAATTCTCCAGTTCATCCATGTAAATCCAACTCTGTTATATCAGATAAAAGCTACTTAACATAATAAATTCAGTGAAGTTGAGCTGATCAGAAGCAGCATGAAAATACGGGATGATGAAAATTTTCAGAATGCTACTGCAAGTAGCATTTTCCTGCATTATATTAATGTACTGAAAATATATTTAAATTTATTTAAAATATAGATATGAGATTATACGATCTGAAGAGAAACTAGAGTATTTCTTTAGAGCTGAATCTAAAAGAAAACCATGTTTATGAAAAATGAGCTAGTTCCAGAGGCCCCCATTCACTCTCAATGGAACAAACATCTCTGAATGCAGCAGTTATGTGTACCTAGGTCGAGAAATCAACATGATGAACCACCTAAAACCTGAGCTGTGCAGGGAGGAAGAGAGCGGCATGGAATGCCTTCAAAGGCATCGAAGAAATAGCTAAAAGGACAAAGAACTTCCGGCTCCAGGCACATCTTTTTGACTCCACCGTTCTCCTGCATTAACATACGCCTCAGAGACCGGACCCTACGAAAGCAGGATGAGAATTTCTTCCTCTCGGGTCTCCCAGAGAGGAATCGAAAGAGCTATGCTTGGAATATCACGCCTCACTCAAGTGAGAGAAGGAATCCAGAGTTCTGACCTCCATCGCTATTCCAGAATCAGGGATGCTATCTCCTTTGCCAAGGCATTGAAAATCAGATGGGCTGGACATGTAATGCGATTTGGAGACAACCGCTAGACTAGAGCCATTACCGACTGGATCCCACTGGATGTCAAAAGATCACGTGGCCACCCACCTACAAGATGGTCAGACTTCCTTGTCAAGACCCTGAAGGAACGGTTTGAGGCTCTTCATATTCCTGAATCAGCCAGATGCCATTGGGCTACATTGGCACGTGATAGGGTCCAATGGAAATGTTACTGGCGCCCGCTCGAGCAAATCAATGAATAACGGGATTCAAGTGATCAAGTGATATGAGATTATTCCATTCTGTCCAAGCCTATCAAATGCCTTCCAACAGTTTTATAATTCAGTCCTGGCAATTCTTGAAGCTGTTAGCATCTCTTGTTCAGAAACATCACCTCTATAAAAGCTAACAGGAAATTCCAGAAAAAGTCTTCTATTAATTTTAAAAGTTGATTGGTTTGCCAAATGATGCACCAGATTTGCTTCTCTGAAAGCCTCTGATAATGCCGGATGCGCATGACAGACTCTAGCTACATCTTCACAGGATGCTCCATATTCCAAAAGCAAGAGCAGCTTCATTTACCATTTCACCAGCACCTGGTCCTAGAATATGTGCTCCCAATACTCTGTCCATTGGCTTCTGCCCAAGGATCTTCACCATGCCATCTGTGTCAGCATTTGTCTTAGCTCTGCTGTTAGCAGCAAAAGGGAATTTCCCAACTTTGTACTCAGTACCCTCTTCTTTCAACTGTTCTTCTGATTTGCCAACCTAAGCAACTTCAGGGTGGGTATAAATCCCTGATGGCACACAGTTGTAATCTCTGTGCATTCCTTCCACACAGACAATGCCTTCATCCTCTGCTTTGTGAGCCAGCATCGGACCGGCAACCACGCCACCGATAGCATAGATATTTGGAATTTTAGTTTGGAATCTTGAATTGACTGGAATTCTACCCCGAGGATCTAGTTCAATTCCAAGTGCTTCTAGTCCCAAATTCTTAGTAAAAGGCTGTTGGTCAATGCAAACCAAGAGTACGTCACAAGTGATGACTTCAGATTTATCACCAGAAGCAGATTCAATAGAAACGTCTATTTTTCCATCTGACTTCTTGGTAGCACCTGTAACCTTTGTATTCAGCTTAAATTTAAATCCTTGTATCTGAAGGATATGTTGAAAAATTTTGGATATCTCGATATCAATTCCAATTCCACCCACATGACCCAGAAACTCAACAGCTGTCACATCTGCACCAAGTCTCTGCCAACGGAACCCAGTTCCACACCTATTACTCTGGCACCAATGACAACCATTTTTTCTGGAACCTTTTTTTAAGGATAAAGCTCCTGTAGATGACACTATTGTATCTTCATCAATCGTGGTTCCAGGAAAGGGAGTGACTTCCGAACCAGTAGCGATAAGGATATTCTTTGTATCGATAACTCGGGTGCTGCCATCGGCTTTAGTAGCGGTCACTGATTTTTGCCACCTATCTTTCCAAATCCATTAACATGAACAACCTTATTCTGCTTGAGTAAGTGAGCAATGCCACCTGTTAAAGCTTTGACCGCAGTGCTCTTCTGCTCCATCATTTTCTCTAAATTCAGGCGAACTTCAGGCACTTCAATTCCTCTAGATGCAAAATCCTTTCCATGGACCATGTGGTAATAATGAGAATTATTTAACAATGCCTTAGAAGGTATGCAACCAACATTCAAACACGTTCCACCAAGAGTGTCATTTTTTCTCAACGCAGACTGTCCCGAAGCCTAACTGGGCAGCTTTAATAGCAGCAGCATATCCTCCAGGGCCAGAACCGATCACTGTCACATAGCATCAGTTGGTTGATCTGCGTAAGTTCTGAGAGGCACTGCAGAGACTCGGGCAGGCCATGAGAGATTCAACCAAAATGGCCTCTTAACCAACGAGCGGGGACACTCCGCTCCAGCTCTGCATTTTGCTGCTCGGCTTCTCTTTCCCTCAAACCTTTCACCTCCGTCCAACGCCTTCAGCGCTTTGCTCTATTTTTGTTTCTGAATGACTTGGGTATTAGATAGATGTTACAAATGCTTCTTTCAACACCTATTGAAATGACTGTGTGATTTTTCTGTTTTAATCTGCTGATGTGCCGGGTGGCATGGATTCATCTCCAGAGGTTGAGCTGCTTTTGCATGCCTGGGGAAAATCCCCACTGTTGTAGGAAACAGCTCTGACCAATGTTTCCATGGTCTAAAGGAGATTTGGAAGGAACTTGTATAATTTCTTCCTTGACTCTGTAGATGACACTATTGTAGATGACACTATTGTATCTTGACACTATTGTTACTGAAGCATTCACGAGATAATCTGTCTGGATCTGCCTTTCCTGTTCTTGAAAGGTGCACATTACTGATTGTTTCTTTCAGTAGGCAGACCTATGATATCTTGCCGTTATATATGTATTTTTAAAGCATCATCTCTTTGCAAGAAATGGCGGCTATAATAACAAATTTGAAATGCCTAGGCACTGAGTACCCTGGAAACAGTGTTGGTGTCCTTGGCAATGGTTCCTCTGACGAGGACCAGCGACTGGACAGTACCCCCATGCTCCATAACATAGACCAATTCCACTGCAGAGCGTGTGCATGCGTGTGCATGTGTGGGGCCGCTCACGGTTCTCAGAACCAGGTCATCCGCTGCCTCTCCCCAGCATCTCTCTCCGTGCCTGCTCCTCTCTCAGCTCCCTCAGGAGCACAGTCCTTCCTAACCACTGGTGATTTACTTTCCTCCTGGGAGTTCATGAAGGCAACAGGACAGAGGCCATGCACAGGGTTGCTGGTCCAGAGCAAGGGGATCATAGGCTGACCCCCAACATGGGTCTCCTCATGCCCTCCACTTCCTGGGACCCACTTCCCTCAGATCCAAGTGTTTTCTTCCCGTTCCTCAGGAATATGCTTTCAGCGGTATACCTCTCTGGGAAGCCCCCTCCCCACCTTTGTCCCAGCTGGGCGGCCACACTATATTTCAGTGTATATCTCAAGGCACTCTGTTTTCTTCCTAGCATCTGTCACTTTCTATAAGTGACACCCGGGGCTGAGGTTGGTCTCCAGGCACTGGCTGTCAGCAACCTGGATGGCCCTGGCTTGCCCCAGGCTAGGGGTTCTGCTCGGAGTGGCGGTTCTTTGCTCCCAGCAGACCTTGCTGTCCAGCTGGGCTTTTCTGGTCAGCCGTGCACAGAAGCACAGCTGAGGGAGGGGCGTGCTGCTCTGTCCAGCCCAGCACCCATGCACCTATTTCAGCCCAGGCTCTCCTGGCCCAGAAGGCACGTCCTGGACGACTCAGCAAGTGTTCAGCAGCCGCTGCTGTTTTGGTGTGCGGCAGGGGCCTCCCAGGGGTGCTCAGGGTGGCGGAGTGGGGGTGGGGGGATACTCGGCAGAAGCCAGCCAGCTGGGCACGGTTCTGTGTTAGGCCCAAGGATGCAGACCACCGGAATCTGTGTTGCTGGGGACCACCAGGGTCACCCTGGCCAAGCTCCACGTTAGTGATGCTTGGGGGCTTGGGGGATCACACAGAGATCTCATCCTTTGCTCTCCTCCCCAGCCCCTTCAAATAGAGTTTTCCAGGAAGTGGGAGGGAGGGTCCCGGCGTGACTGACAGTGATGGTGGCCTGCTCCGGTCTGCGAGAGACCTACATGCGAGCCTGGGTGTTTCTCAGGGTGAAGTCTAGGTCGTCCAGGGTCTCCTCCATCTCCTGCGTGTTCTGGATCAGAGAGAGGTTCTGCTCCTCCAGAACAGCGAAGATATCCAGGAGCTGCTTGGGCTCGGTGAAGTACAGTTCCAGCTCCTGCGAGACAGCGGAGGCCCGCCCCTGACCAGCCCCCGCCCACCCCGCCCAGCCCCCCTCGGCTCAGCTGGGGCCTGCTGCGTGGCCCCGCCCCGTTCCCCTGGCCCCGCCCCACTCTGGCCCCGCCCCAGCCCCACCTAACCCCCTCCCAAACGTCTTCCCACCACTCCCACAAACCGGCCCCTTACCCCATCGCCTCTCCACTTCTCCCAGCAAATAGAGGTTGGAGGTGGACCTGCAGAGACTCACGGAATTAGGGAACGACTTCGGGGTGGGGGGCACCCAAAGCCTGCGGGCGCCTGACATCACTGGAGCGCCACCCCAGGTCCCTGGGCCCTGTCAGTTGTTGCTCAAATGGTGGCACCCACTTCCCCTCACCGGTCACCCAGATACGACGGACGAAGTTTCCGACTTCAGTGAGCTCATCACCAGGAAAAGAAAACTCACCTCCTCCCAGAAGCTGGTGATGTCCCTACATCACCTCCACCGACCTCCCATCCTCACCCACCAATGCCAACATCTTTCCAGCTCCGGTGCTGACCACAGGGCCTTAGCACTAGCCCCCAGCCAGCTGCCTCCCGCAACCCTTTTCCCCCTTAAAGAACCATCCTAGGATCTGACTACCCTCCCTCTGTTCAGAGTCCTGGAGAGTGGGGCGGAGCGATAGCCCAGCGGGTAGGACGTTTGCCTTGCACGCCGGCCGCCCGGCATCCCATATGGTCCCCTGAGCACCGCCAGGAGTGATTCCTGAGTGCAGAGCCAGGAGTAACCCCTGAGCATTGCCAGGTGTGACCCAAAAAAGGCAAAAAAAAAAAAAAAAAAAAACAGAGTCCTGGAGAGAGCCGCTGGCATCGCTGTGACCCTCTCCTGATGTAGCCAGGCTCTACCCTCTCCAGGTGTGGCAAAGACCTCGCGGGCTCAGAGCAGCGGGACCCAGTTTCTAGATAGGAACCCAACTTCAGCTGACCCCTTGTGGCCACCTGCAGTCTGAACTCGAGTGCAGGTAGGCAGGTTCTGTGGGCAGAGCAAAGGTACTTTCCGGCCCAGAGCCTGCTGATGTGGGAGGTGGGGGCAGGGAGCCTTGTGGGGACCCCTGGAGGCCAAGTCACCACTGACAGATTAGCCAGGGGTTTGTTTGCTGGGGTGTGTGTGTGTGTGTGTGTGTGTGTGTGTGTGTGTGTGTGTGTGTGTGTGTGAGAGAGAGAGAGACCAAGGCACCACTGACACATTAGCCAGGGGTTCGCTTGCTGGGGCTTGTGTGTGTGTGTGTGGGGGGGGCTGTTCGTTCCCCAGCCCTAACGGAGCCAGGGCTAGGAACTACACAAGCAAAGGCCTGCAGACCCCTATTTTAAGCCCATTCAACCAGTCTTTTTTTTTTTCTTTTTGGGTCACACCCGGCAATGCTCAGGGGTTTCTCCTGGCTCTGCACTCAGGAATTACTCCTGGCGTCAACCAGTTAGTCCTAACCCCTGTGTTATCTGATCCTCCCTACAAAGTCCCCCTTCTGCCCCCTTCCCTCTCCTCTGCCCATCTCCCTCCACCCCCTGCCACCACCCCCAGTGGTGCCTTGTTGGCCTAAACACTGTCTTTTCAAAGGAGCTCGCCTTCTGGCAGAACCTACACGTTCATATCTTTGAGCTCTGCTTGAAAATGCCTCCCCTAGACTACCAAGACGGAAAGGGACCCTGCAGGGCCCACGTGTGAGGATGGGCCAGCGGGAAGGTTGTGCCTGATCTCTGTCAGGGGGGAAGCTCTGGAACCACGAGAACCCGCCCTCTGTCCTTTGGCTCTGCCTATCTGCGTGGTGCCGGAGAGGCTGGGGGAGAAGGAGGCACATCAGCATTGGGCGGCCCTTCTCGGCCGCACTGCTTAAGGGCTGCCCTTTTTATAGGCGCATTCTATCAAAACATGGAAAACTGGGTTGGAAAGATAGCACGGTGGGGAAGGGGTTTGCCTGGTGTGTGGTTGGCCTGGATTCAGTTCCCAGCACCCCATATAGTCCCCTGAGTACAGAGTAAACCCTGGGCATTGCTTGTGTGCGGCCCCCAAACTAAAACAAAACATAAATTTAAAAAAATCAGCATGGAAGAAGTCACGGGTGAGCTGGAGGGGTGAAGGCTGGCTCTGGTCAGGTCGGAGAGAGGTTTCTTATAATGGGGTTGACGGGCTAGAGAGAGAGTCCAGGGGTTAAAATTCTTGCCTTGGCCTTCCATGCGGCAGACCTGGGTCAATCCCCAACACCACCTATGAGCACTGCCAGGAATGATCCCTGAGCGCAGAGCCAGAGTAAAGCCTGGATGCCACCTAGTATGGTCAAAAAAAAAAAAAAAGTGAAAGGTGAGAGCCCAATTTAGGCCTCTGCATTGCACGGCAAAGGAAAAATGAAAATAACTAACGCTGAAGTCTGGGCTACAAAGGTCAGGCTGGGCTTCCTGTTTCTCCTAACAGGCCGCAGCTTGCTGGTCCCGCGACCAGCATCCAGGGACGTGGGGACGTCAGGACAAAGTAGGGGAGTGGACAGGAGTCCCCCTTCTGTGTGCCCACTGGGGCTGTCCTCATGCATTCACGCCACCTTAGCACTCAGGGGAGCCCTGGGGAGGAGGCCACCAGGCCACTTACAACTGGCTGGTCTTTGAACTGGCCACAGTGGACAGGCTGCTCTGCAGGGTGGACCTGCTCAGGCTGTTCGGGGCTGCTGCAAGCGCTTCAAATGCCTCCTGGAGCTTTGCTTGTCTGCACGGAGCAGGGGCAGGGGCGGGGTCAGGTGCCGTGACACGGACACGTCAGGCTGGAGTAGCAGCGCACTTCTGGACTCTCCTCTGGTGTTGGTATCTGATAGGCCTGCAGCAGAGCAGGTGCAGCTAGAGCATGGCTCTGGGCTGCAGGGCTCGCCGAGGACCCTCCCAGGTCCAGGAGAGAGGGAACGCCCCAGAACTGGAGTTACAACTGCTCCACGCCCAGGAGATTCAGAGGCTGCAGTTCAGTGACCAAAGAGCAGGGACCACCCGAGCAGGGGCCATGAAGGGGGACCAAGCCCGTGGCCTGGACGGTTCCATAGCCCCTGCCTGCTGGACTCTGGGCAGAGGTGCAGCCTTCCCTTTATTGCTACCTTAGAGTATCCTTTTGGGTTCCTCTCTGGTCTTTTTGGGGGAGGGGGCAGAGGGCACATCCAGCAATGCTCAGGGGTTGATACACTGACTCTGCACTCAGGGATCACTCCTGGCAGTGCTCGGGGGCCATATGGGATGCCGGGGATCGAACCGGGGTTGGCTTCGTGCAGGGCACTGAATGTCCTGCTCTTCTCTCTGGACTTTTGGAGAAGCAGATGCTTCTTCTGCTGTTCTTCCACCCAGTCCTGGGGTGACAGCATGTCCAGGAAGTTCTTGTAGACTTTGTACTGCTGGAGCATGTCCTCAAACTTGGACATTTCACTAGACCCCAGAGAGAGGCAGGGATGGGGTGAGCCCCCCCCTGCAGCCCCTCTTCCCCCAACATACACGCCAGAACAGCTTTGCCCGCTGGCCAAGCCCAGAATTGTTCCTTTTGCTGGAGGCCTCGGATGGCAGCGCTGGGGCTGGGTGCTGCCCCCTGGTGGGGGACCTTGGGCAAATCACCCAATTTGTCTTGGCCTCAACCTCTGCAAAACGAGGCGGTAGCTACCCCTCACACCCACGAGGAATTGGCTTTAGGCCACAGCCCGTGATGCGCAGGTGTTCGTTCTGGCTCTGCACTCCACTCCTGCTGTTCCTAGGGGTTTGAACCCAGGTTGGCTGTGTGCAAGGCAAACGCCCTACCCACTGGGCTATTGTTCCAGACCGGAGTCCTCACCGTTTTATCTTTCATTTTTGCAGGGGAGGCGGTGGGGGCACATCCGCCTATGCTCAGGGGTTACTCCTGAGCCTGACTCTCCACTTAGGCATCACTCCTAAGTGCTCAAGGGCCCATAGGATGCCCGGGATCAAATCGGTGGGCGGCGTGCAAGGCAAGACCCTCCGTGTGGCGCTGTCGCTCCGGCCCTCCTTACCTTTTGATGCTCAACACCTGCACGGTCAGATTCCGGATCTCAATGACCTTCTCCATCTTGGCTTTGGTCTCCTTCTCAGCTCTGCGGGGTAAAGATAGCTGGGGAGCCAGCGGCAGACACAGTTAGGAGGGCTGCCACCCAGCTCTGCAGGGAGCTGCCAGGGGCGGGGGCGGCGCCGCTCACACTTTCAGCGCCTGCACAGAGCTGCAGTCATTGTCCCGGAGGAAGTCGTCGAACAGGGCCGCGTCCTTCTCCAGGGACTTCTCGGCCAGCTCCAGCTCCTCCTCCTCCTTCTTGACCAGCATCTCCATCCGCTGGATCTCCTTCCGCTTCATGTCCAGGGCATACTGCAGGCCACCGGGCGGGTGCAGGGCAGTCATGCCCGCTCCACGCTGGAACCTGCTAGCCGAGGTCCCGCCGGAGGGGGCAGGGGGCTGCCCGGAGGCCTACCTGGAGGAGGAACATCTGTCTCTTGCGCTCTATATACTTGTTGATGTCTTCTGACTCGGTTTTCTTTTCTGCAAGGGAGAGAGAGAGGTGAGGTCTGGGCACGCCCTGCCCAGTTCCGGCCGTGCTGTGCCCTGCTGGCTTGGCACCGGGCTGGCACACCAACCCACCTCCTGGACCAGGAGACAAGACTCCTCTCACAGCCTTCCAGTGTCCAGGGCTGGAGCCTGGGCCGGGTCAGGATGGGCAGCATGTCCGATGCTCGTTAGCATGCTTTGTGCCCCTTGGAAAGGACCCCTTGCCCTGGGAATTGACTCCACTGGATTTCACAATGGGGAGATTGGCAGATGGGTGGGGAGAAAGGAAGGAAGTTCTGTGTCCTCCCGGGTCCTGCCCACCATCTCTTCGGCAGTGCCTGATCTGCTCCGTGACAGATGGGGAGACTCTGTTTTTGTTTTGGGGCCACACCTGGCTGGGCTCAGCGTCTACTCCGGGCTCTGAGCTCAGGAGCGACCCCTGGCAGTGCTCGGGGGCCTAGCGGGTGCCGGGAATGGAGCTAGGGAGGCGGGATGGAAACCCGGATGCAGAGACCCTGGCTTGCAGCTTTAACTCCTAGGGGTTAGGTGCCACCTGCCTCTCCCAGGGCCTGGGGTGGATGGCAGAGGGGCAAAGGGGACACTGGCTTCCGCCTCTGCTGAGGGTGGTCCCCGGCACCCACACTTCCTGCTTCAACCAGTAAGCCACAGTCGCCGTGGGGAGTTGCGTTGGGAGACAGATGGCCACGTGAACACCCAGCCCCACTGCACTCCAGCCCTGGCCCCTACCACTTTTTTTTGCGGGGGGTGGGGGAGTTGGTGCTGAGGGTCACTCAGGAGACCACGTCGTGTTTCAGTGCCGAGAGAATCCAAGCCCGGCCCCTGTGTGCAGAGAAGGCGCCCGCGCCAGTCCTTGGGGCCTACTCCCTGGCCCGTCACTGCTTTATTCTAGCTTTGTGATATATTTTATCATCAGGCTTGCTCGAATATTAATATGGACTCGGTGCTTAAGATTTCCTACCAAGAGCTGAGTGCTGAAAGGAGGTAAAGGAATATACATGATCACTTGACATCCCGTTATTCGTTGATTCGCTTGAGCAGGCGCCAGTAACATTTCTATTTGTCCCTGTCACGTGCCAGTGTAGCCCAATGGCATCTGCTTGCTCCAGGAATACGAAGAGCCTCAAACATGATATACATGATAACCTACCTATATTGTAAACCATAATGCCCAAAAGGGGGAGAGAGAGAGAGAGAGAGAGAGAGAGAGAGAGAGAGAGAGAGAGAGAGAGAGAGGAGAGAGGAGAGAGGAGAGAGGAGAGAGAAGGAGAGAGAGAGAGAGAGAGAGAGAGAGAGAGAGAGAGAGAGAGAGAGAGAGAGAGAGGTGTTTGCCATAGAGGCAGACTTGGGGTTGGCAGGAGGGAAACTGGGACACTGTATATTTCCAAACTGGAAAGGTTTGGAACATTGTATGATTAAAATCCAATCATGAGCAGCTTGTTAACAGTCTTGTTAACAACTTTGTAATTGTGTATCTACAGTAATTCATACAAAAAATAGATTCCTTCAAGGTAGGTAAAGGGATGTAGCTCAGGATAGAGCTTATTTTGCTTGTATAAGACACTCTTTCCCCCCCACACTCCCCAAAATAAAAGCTGGGAGCCAGAGCGCTAGCACGGAGGTCAGGCGCCTGCTTTGCGGGTCACGTGCCCCATGACATCCCCAGCACCACCTGGTTCTTCCACCTCCGTCCCCAGGGGTCGCTCCCGAGCACAGAGCCAGATAGATCCTCAGCATTGCTGGTTGTTTCCCCCAGACCCCCCCATCCGGGGAAAATAAATTTCTATTGGGTCATAAAAGTGACAGTGGGATTATACCCCTTTCCCTCTGCGGCTTAGCAAGACTCATGATAGGGCCTGTCGCTTGGCAATCACCCAGCCAGCAGCCAGCATCTTGCTGGGCAGTGGTATTCAGGCCAGAAACGCTGACTCTGCGCCCCTGACCCCGCAGTCTCTTCCCAGGCGGGCGTCTGATCTTCCAGATGCATCATGGGCTCACCACGGCTGCACACTCAGAGCGCCTTCCCTGACCAGAGCCGCTGGTTCACGTCGGGCTGGCGAAGGACCCACTGGGAAAGCAGAGACCCCTGCGTCTGGGGTGGCGGCCCACGGGGCGGCGAAGTACCTTTGGTCATGAGGAGCTTCCAGAGCGTGTTTTGTTGGAAGATTCGCTGCCGCCCGGCCTCGGCGCACACCTCCTGCTGCTGCTGCTGCAGCTGGCGCTTCAGGCTGGAGGACTTGGACAGCCGCTGGAAAGACACTGTCCTCTTCTCCTGCACCGGCTGGCTCAGCTTCTGAATCCGCTCCTGGGGGGGGGGGCGGGGGTCGGGCGGGGCCTGCCTCCCCTTCCCTCTGCTTCAAGGGGTGCGGAAGCGGTCAGGGCTTACCACGGTGGGGGGGGGGCTAGCTCAGTGGGGCCTGGAGTGGGAGGCCCTTGGGTGCACTGGCTGGACTCAATGATGCTTCCTCGTCTTTGAAACTCACTGGGGTTTAGGAGAACCCACTGAGTGTCCTGTCAGTGTTGGGGGTGGGGGGAGAGCCGGGGAGGGGGCATGGGCCTTCCCAGCTCTCCTGCTCACAGTGGCCAAGCTGACCTCCTGTCCCTTCACCAGGGGAAGACCCAAGCTGGGGTGTAGGGGGGGCTCTTCCTCCCCAGTGGATTCTGGCTCTTGTCCAGACGCTGAGTATCTCCACATCAGCTCAGCACCGAGACACCCCTGTCCCATGGGTTCTTGGGCAGAGTTACTTGGGGTGATTGTCAGGTGGGTGGGGGCTGTGCTGGGCTGGGAGCAGTCAGTGAGGGCGATCAGAGACTGGCAGAGAGGATGTGTCATGTGTGACTGTGTGCCTCGTGTGTTGGGGTACCAGGCCTGTGAGAGGGTGGGGAAGCACGGCTGGGGGGCTCCTGGTGGGGCGTGTGGGGGCTGGAGGGTGCCGATGCCCACATCCTGGCCGCTGTTCAGAGGACTCGGGCTGAGCCCTGAGCTGGTGGACAGCCAGCCCCGAGGGAGCTCTGAGATGCAGGGAAGGCTCCCAGACCACGGCCTTGACCGGCCACTTCTGGGAGATGCTCCGATGGGGGTGCTCCCTGCGCCTGGCTGGGGGTTGGGGAGGTGCTCGTCAAAGGGGGAGACTGTGCTGGTTGCCCACAAGAGGGCCTGGATTCCCAGGCTCTGCCCAGGGAGTGTGCATGTGTGTGCCGTGTGTTTGTGCACATGTGTGCAGTGTGTGTTTCTCCAAGAATCGCAAAGAGAGAGAACAGGCATAGCAGGAGCAGAGGCTGATTTTCCTGGGGAGGTGGAGGGGGATGAGGTCTCGGTTGGACCAGGGGGGACAAGGCTTAGGAGGGCATGTCCTGTCCAGCAGGACCAGCCGAAGCTAGATGATGTGGCTGAGGTTGCGGCCACTGCAGCCTGGATGAATGCCCACCTGGAAATACTCAGGAACAGGTGGAGCTGTGAGCCATTGGAACGGTGAACTCTGACCTTCCACACTTGAGCAAGTGCATGGAGGAAAGTGCTCCTTGGAGGACCACCTGGTTGTGCTTTGGGTGAGGGAGAGAACTGTGGGGGTTGGGGCAGGCCTCAGCCTGGCTACTCACTGTGAGAGACTTTTCCCATTCCTGTTGTCTAAACAAGAAGATATCTATGTCTCCAGAGAGGTAGAAAGGATTAGTGGAACGGTCCTCAACGGTCTTAACCCCTGGGGATGGAGACAGCTGGTTGGAGGACAGGCTCAATTCTTCCAAGCACTTGTCTGGGCCTCTGTGGTCCTGACATCCTCTAACCCAACTTCGATGAAAGTAGGAGAGAGTGGGGATCTTGATCCAGCTGTGCCTGAACTCCATCTTGGCCCTTCCAGCTACTTAAATTCACCTCTCTGGCTTAATTTGAGGTTAAACCAGAGATTATCCTGAGGTTGGACTTCAGTCCTGGCATCTCAGAGAGACACCTTCGTGCACACAGCCCCTTCCTAGGTTTCAAGCATCTGTTCTCTCTCCCATCTGACTTTGCTCATTTACAATTTCAGAAAGCCCCAATCCCTCTTTCTTAAAGCCCCGCTCCTTCAGAAAGCCCCCAGGCCCAGCGGGGTTAGTGAGTACCTGCATTTGCAAGTGGGTGGTGCCATTCCAAGGACCTGTGGCATGGGGGCAAAGAGCTTGAGGCCTGGGGTGACAGGGAAGGCAGGGGCGAGCCCACATCTGCTGCCTCAGCAACCCGGGGGCCAGGGAGAGGCCCCCAGTCTAGGGGTGCTCAGGAGGGTGGAAACGGCTTTCAGATATGTTGCAGGTCTGGAAAGTGCCTCGCTGGGACAGCATTGCCTTGTCTGGGCTGGGGGTGGAACTCAGGGCCTCCCACATGGCAAGCAAATGCTCTGCAAATGCTCTCTAGTCCCACAGAAAGGGCTATAGAAAAGCACCTGTGGAGCCCGGAGCACCAGCCCAACATGCGGATCCAAACGGCCATGGCACTTGGCACTGGTTTCCTGAGGGATCATGCAGGCCGGTGTGCCCAGCTGGCTGTTTCCAGCCGAGTCTCGCTGACTCAGTCCCTCGGGCCCTTCCCAACAGGAGGAGGACAAGGGCCGGAAGTGAAGCACTGAGTGTCTGAGAACGTTCTCCCAAGAGAGATGGAGGGGAACAGTGAAGGCGGGACCCCACCTCGCTGGAAACCACCAAGTGAGGGAGGGGCCGGGAGAGGAGTTACGTGCTGTCCCCACCTGATGCCAGCAGGCTCCCAGGCTCTCCAAGGCTTCACTCACGTCCTGTTCTAACCCTGGACAGGCCAAGGTGATGGCCAACAGAACGTAAGCAGACCTTGCTGGGTGGGGCTTCTGGGAGCTCTATATTTATTCTCAGGGAGAACTGAGTTGACAGGGTGCAGTTCTGCCCTTCCCCTGGCTCCTTCTTGCTATCTGGAGTCAGATTCAATGGCTGGAGCTGCAACAGCCATTTTGTGCCCCCTGGGAAAGTCTTTAACCCCACAGCTAAAAACCATGGCACAGAAACGACTTGGGGCCTGGTGATCCAAATTACTATTATTTTATCTATACAACCCGCGCTGCTCGCCAAGGCAACCCCCTACCCCTGGCTATCGCTCCAGCCCCCAAATTATTTTGTCTAGCTGCAGTGGGTGGAGGCTCAGGGAGCTCCGTGCTGCCTCCCATAGTCCCATTACCAAGAGGACAATAAGCTCTGCTGGTTTACTCTCCTGTGGAGGTCTGAGGAACCCAGTTCCTGAAGGCAGCGAGAGCATTTCCTTCACCCTTCACACTGGAGACCAGGGCCACAGAGGGGCAGGGTATGCGTGTGGACACACACTCATATACACCTTCACACACCACACACATACACACACCCACACTCACACACACTCATGCACACATACACACTCACATACACACACTCACGCACACACTCACACTCTTACACATATACACTCAAACACACATACTCATGCACACACACTGACATACACAAATACACACTCACACAGACACACACACACACACACTCTCACACACATATACACACTCACAAACACACATACACACACACACACTGGAACTCCCTCAGGACCCCATTCCCACCAACTTCAGCTCCTGACCCAGGCACAGGAGTTACCTTTCCCTTTTCCACAGAGTTGTCTTTCTTTTCCTCAGTGGTTGAAAAACTGTCTAAAGATTCCGGGATGTTGTCTGTGGGATGCAAAAGTGAGGGTGGCGGTGAATAAGTCCGAGGCCTGTATGGTCGGCGAAGGCAGGAACAGACACACTCCGGCTTTGACCTGTGGCTCTTAGGAGACGTGGCCTTGACATCTAAGGGGTCACACTTAGGGGGTGGGGGCTGTAGGGGTCAAAGAAAATGGTCAAGCGTGGGTTTGGCACGCTTGGCCTGCTCTTAGCTTTCACTCTGTTACTTGGGAGACGGGAAGGGTTATTTCACGGAGCTCTGCCCTGGGCCTCGGTCCCCGGAAGCTTCCCTCAGGACTTGAGTGGAAAACTCTGGGGACCAATTCCTGTTGTGCCCCAAGGGCGGCCAGCTGCACAGAGGGGGCTGAAGCTGCCTCAGCGCCCGCAGGACTGGAGGGTTGGGACCTGAGGTGGGCCTGGGAAGACACCATGGCCCGAGGGCAGACGGGGTGTGGCTGGGGGACTGGGCGGGAAGGGCAGGCAGTGGCGCGGGACAGTCACAGGCCTTCCGGCGCAGCCTGAGGGGAGGCGAGAGAGGGAGGCTGGTCTGTGGAGAGCTCAGGGCAGAGGCTGTTCTCTCTCAGGACACATTCCCAGGAGGTAGCATGGAGCCACAGCCCAGGGACCAGAGGGGACCACTGCTGTGGTGACTGGAAACCCGCCCTCACATGTCAGAGCTAATTCTCCCTTGGTAGCACCAAGGCGGACAGTGCACTGACCGGGGTGGGCTGTGGAGAGACTCTCTGGGGCCTCACGCCCACAGCGAGACTCCGGAGCTTTCACCTCACACACATCCACATGGCGGCTCCCACGAGGTGAGCCTTGAGGAGCACAGCATCACCAAAGGCCACACCCCCGAGGGAGCTCCAGAGGTGCATGTGTGTGTGTGTGTGCAGTGTGTGCATGAGTGTGTGTGGACATTGTATGTGGGCATGAGTGTGTGCATGAGTGTGTATAGTGTGATGAGTGTGTGAGTTGTATGTGGGCATGAGTGTGTGTGCATGAGTGTATGGGCATGAGTGTGGGGCATGAGTGTGTGTGCATGAGTGTGTGTGCATGAGTGTGTGCATTGAGTGTGCATGAGTGTGTGCATGTTGTATGTGGGCATGAGTGTGTGTGCATGTTGTATGTGGGCATGAGTGTGTGCTTGTATGTGTTCCATGTGTAAGTGTGTATTATGTGTGCATGGTGTATTTGTGTGTATACATGTGTGTACATGCCCGTGTATGTGTGTGTATGTGTTACGCATGTGTGCACACATGCTTGTGTTGCTGGGAAGGTGTCCTCACTGCAGGATGGATGAGGTGTGTGTGGACAGTCCAGGTCTGTCTGTCCATCTCTCTCTCCTCATCCCTCGGTCTCCAGGGCCGACCCCACACCTCGGAGCCCCCCTGTGCTGCCCTCAGACCCTCAGAAGTGTGGGGGGCTCACTCCTGGGGAGGTACAGGAGATCCAGGGTCCCTCCTTGCTTCCAGACATCACGCGTACACTCGGCACCTGGGAGCTGTGGGCGGCCGGCGCTGCCTGCAGGGTGGGCTGGCCCGACACTGGTGAGTGGGGTGCTTGTCTGGCTTCCGCCCTCTTCAGGGGGCATGTGCCAATATCATAACTGGGCATGGAGGGAGGCAGGACCCAGGTGTGGTAGCTCCCAAGTTGCTCAGTGCTAAAGCTGGACACCGATTCCTCGGTGACCTGGTGGTGACCTCCCAGGGCCCCCTGAGGGTTTTGGGGTCCCATTGCCTTGAGGAGGCAGCATGCTGCCTGTCTGCTCCCCTCTGCCTACCGTTCTCCGGGCCCCTTTGGGAGCTAGGATGTGACAGGGGCCTGCCGAGGACCCCGTTCTCTGGCCCCTCTACACACCCAGGCTGTCCTATTGCTCCTTGTAGCATCCAGAACATTCCAAACAGGTCTGTCACGTCCCCACTAACGTCCCCCTGTATTCGCCCCCTCCCTGCCACCCCAGGCAGCTCCTTCCCTAGTATATGCATATGGCAATGCATTTGCTTCATTTCTGCTCAAAGGCCCCTCCTCCAGGAAGCATTCCAGGCTAAACTAGCCACTCTAAATGTGACCTTCTCCCTCCGCGCCCAAGCAGTTATAGAATCACTTTCCTTTGCTAGAGCCCTTAGCAGGTTGCAAAAGCAACAATTTGGTTAGTTCCTTCACTTACTGGATGCATTGTTACACTATACCTTTTCGCTGGGGTATCACATAAGTTACAGAAAATTTGGCCATTTGAACTTTACGGGGGACTTGCCATTTTAACTATTAGGGGGTTATGTGGTGTTGGGGATCAGACCTGGGGCTCCCTCATGCAATGTGTGAACTGCAACTCTTTGAGCCAACTCACCAGTTCATTTTAACTTTGTTTGGTTTCGAGCCACACGAGGTGGTCGTCCGGGCTTACTCCTGGCTTTGCACTCAGGGGTCACTCCTGGCAAGCTTGGGGGACCGTATAAGGATGCCTGGGATCAAATCCAGGTTAGTTGCGTGCAAGGCAAATGCCTTCCCCACTGCGCTACCCTACCGATACCGCTTTGGCCCCATTTGAACTGTTTCAACTTTCTAGCACTTCAGTGGCGTTCCCGTACCATGACAAGCTTGCATCCCGGGGCAGGAAGGGGTGCATGTGGGGTTGCTCCTAATTGTCAGAGACTGCCAGCAGCCTTGCGGGAGGCGTCTGTACGGCTGGCACAAGTGCCACCTTCCTGCCCACTGCTGGGTTTTTGGCTTCCAGCCCCCAGAACCCTGAGGCTTCTAGTTTCTGTGTTTTATATCTCGTCTCTGAGGTGGTCTTTGTTCCAGCTTCTCTGGACATGGTGGAGCTCCTAGGGCCCTTGATTCCCACCTGGGGGCCTTTAGAAGCTGCTTGGTGCCCCACCCCACCCCAGGCTGCCACCTGCCTGCCCCCACCCCCCACATACCATCCGAAAGCTTCTCCCTGAGCACCAAGGTGGGGGAAGCAACATCCTGTACTTCTGGGTAGAAGAAAGGTGGCCGGAGCGCCTGGTGCCCCCTGAAGGAACGTCCAACCTGCAGAACGACGCGGTGCTTGAGCCCAGAGTCCCGGGGCCCGCCCCGCCCGGCGCGCTGAGCATAGCCGGCATTTATTGTGCAGCTCCATTGGCAGCACCTGCTGGCCAGGCCCCTGCACACTGTCCACTCCTCCAGTCCAGCAGTTTTTTCAGTCCCGAGAACAGAACAACCTGAGCCAGCTCCAGCATCTGTGCATGTGAGCCGGTCTCACCCCATATTCAGCTGGAGGTTGGGAGCAGCCAACCTTCAGATCCGAGCGGGGCTCGGGAGAAGCCGTCGCTTGCCGCCCGGGTCACTCTGCAGTGACCCTCTTTGGGGATTTATCACTTGCAGAGCCTTTTGCCCCCTGGAATGGACGCACCAGGAGGACAAGGTCCTTTTCTGATTTGTGGCAGTCGCGCAAGTTCCGGCTTCGCAGTTTTGCGTACTGAATGCCTTTTCTTTTTCTTTTTTTTTTTTTGAGGTGGACACGGTCGAGATTCCGCCACATAGCCAGGAGGGACCCTGGTGGCTGGAATTCCAGCCCCAAGAGTCCTCGCCGCTAAGACTGGCTAAGGCCTCCCGAGCGGGAGGAACACGGCGAACCCGAGCCTGAACCGGGGACCCCGCGCCCGCGCCCGAGTCCCAGAGTCCAGGATGCATCAGGCGTGCACGGAGCGATCGCGGGGCACCGGACAGGAGGGGGAAAGCAAAGTGTAGGAAGGGAGAGCTGAGAGCGTTGCACCGGGGTCTTGCGAGGAATCGGCCCCCAGTCCGGCGTGCACCTCGCCCCACGCACCCCCCACCCCACCCCACGGCCCCGCGCGCACCCACCGCCGGCCCCGCGCGCACCCACCGAGCTGCGCGCGCCCTGGATCGCTCCGAAGCCTCCGAGCCTCAGTTCCCGGCTCCCACGCGCCCCGTCTCCAAGGCAACCATTGTCCTGCCCCCTGACGTCACAAGGGGCCGCCGCAGGGCGGGGCCTGGCATGCCCGGGAACGCTCGCTCGCTCCTGGTTCTCCCGCGGCCCGCTCGGCCTTCTCGCTTTATTGCTTTGTTCGCGGGTGCTGGGCGCTGGAGGGGAAGGGGACCGCTCGGGATGTGCATGGGCCAAGAACCGGCCGCCTCTTTCCGACAGTGACAGCCCCCTACCCCCGTCTTTCTCGGTGTTTTGCATTTTATTTTATTTATTTTTATCGTTTTGGCTTTTGGTGGAGAGGCATACTCCGGAGGTACTCAAGGGTTCCTCTGGTTCTGCACCCAGAAATCATTCCAGGCGGGGCTGGGGAATCATATGGGATGGCGGAGATTCTGCGTTGTGGGGGTGCGGTGTGTGTGTGTGTGTGTGTGTGTGTCTGTGTGTGTGTGTCTGTGTGTGTGTCTGTGTGTCTGTGTGTCTGTGTGTCTGTGTGTGTCTGTGTGTTTCTGATGTTCCCACTATCAGAATCGCTGCAGAGAAGCTAATGCTCAGGCTCCAGCCCTGAGTCGTGGTCAGAGTCCACGCCCTCCCCACAAGCCCGTGTGGGTTTCAGCCTTCTCTGTGGGCTGAGATTTGCGCTTCTTCGGAGGGAGAACTAAGGTCCAGTTCTAAGGTCCTTAGAACTGGACCTTCCAAGGCATAGAAGGTCCAGTTCTGTATTCTAAGGCATAGAAGGTCCAGTTCTGTATTCTAAGGCATAGAAGGTCCAGTTCTGTCTGTTGGAGTGGGGCGTGGTCAAGGACAAGGGCATCCAGATCCTCTCTCCGCTCTTGTGGGCGGAGACGCCCTCAGGGCTGCTCCCTCCCAGCTTCCTCAGTTTGCAGGAGACACCCCTGGATGCTATTCGGGGCACATCAGGTAACCCCATGCGATTAGGGAATGAACAGGGTAACAAAGGCTGCTCCGAGCTGGAGGGAGCTCTTGGGACAGTCTGCTCAGAAGCATTTCTTGTGGCTTGGTCTGCGGACCTGTGAGACCCTAGAACTTCCTGATGCTGCCTAAGACAGGTGGAGGCGAGGTGGGGGTGGGGGGCGCCGACCAGCTGCGCCACGCTGGAGGGGCTGGGATGACGCACAGGGCCCTGACTCGCCCAGAAAGACACATCTTAGCAAGCTCTAGCTCAGTGTCCACAGGGAGGAAGGAGGTTTCCTTGTGTCGGGCCACATCTGAGCGCACATTCCGCCCCTGCACAGCTGTTGTGACCCCCTGACAGCAAAGTGCTCCCCACTCCATGCCCCGCCACCACTGGGCGCCTGGAGTTGTCAGGAGCGTGGAATCTGGGGGATCCGGCCCGGCTTCTCTCCAGCCTTCCTTTCTGGCCCATTGACGGAGCACAGAGCTCAGGGTGGCCACAGGAGACGCTGGTAACTAGCAACTGAGGTGGGAAAGCAAACAGTGGGACATGGTTTTCTAAAGAAACGCTCGGAGCTCTGAATGAGCCCCTGCGCGCTGGAGAATTCCATGAAATAAGGCAACCAAAGAGAGGAAATTCGCCCTAGAGGACCAAGAAGCGGTAGGGGGAGGAGCCACGGGGTTTCCACGCCCCCTGTTCCCAGCCAATCACCCAAGGGAGCCAGTCTGGAAAGTGGGTGTTGTGATTTTTCAATCTACCCTGGAGGAGAGCGAATCAGCGAGGGTCAGAGATGGGGGGCTGAGCGCGGGCTCCCCTGAGAACGGACAGTGGACCTTCGGTTCCACCTATGAGGCCAATACTGATAACCGCGGCCTCTCACTGGGAATGTCTTATCCTTTTCTGCAACGATCAGAGGCGATTCCTGAACTTTGAAAAGAGCCCATGAAGTGCCAAAGTGTCTCAGAGTGAGGCAAGTTCTTTAGGCGATGCAGGATTCACCGTTTGGGTGTTAGTGATAGACAGAACTAGAAAATGTGGCCTGCTTGAGAACTGCACGGGGACCCCCACACATCCAGCTAGGACTATTTGTGTCCTCTCTCTCTCTCTCTCTCTCTCTCTCTCTCTCTCTCTATATATCTCTCTATATATATATATATATATATATATTTTTTAAAAGTGTGTAATTGACAAAGGCCGTCACTTTCAGGGGTGCCACATTATGAGTTGGTATTTGTACCTTCTGGATCATCACTATTTGTTAGCATCCATCCCTACACAGAGTTAGGAGACTGGTTTGTTTGTCTCTGGCTGACTCACTTAGCATCAGGCTCTCCAGGCCCAGACATGTTGTGAATGACAAGGTGGTCTCCATTCTATAGCTGAATAGAATTCTGTTGTGTGCGCAGACCACAGTTTTAATTTATTTTAGTGCTGTATTTATTTATTCACCTTATATATTTATTTATTATTATACATATGTATTTATTTATTATTTGGGTCACACCTGGCAATGCTCAGGGTTACTCCTGGCTCAGGAATTACTCCTGGAGGTGCTCAGGGGATGCTGAGGATGGGATCCAGGTCAGCCGCCTGCAAGGCAAATTCCCTACCTGCTAAACTATCACTATGGCCCCCATCATAGTCTTTAATCCATTCATGTAGCAGATATTTGGATTTTTTTGTCTTAGGTATTGTGAATAATGCTGTAAACAGTGATGTAAGAACCTCTTTTCAAATGAGTGCTTTTGTTTACTTCTAATAAATACCCAGAATAAAGGGGCGGTGGCTGTACCTCATGGTAGTTCAAGATATTTTTCAGGACCTACAACATTCCATAGACCATAGCACTTTACAGAGGGGCTGTCCGCCAGGGGCTCCTGAGCGGAGAGAACAGAAACAGAAGAGGAAGGATGGAGAGGGGGCCCTGAATGTGAAAGGGGCCAGAAAACCAGGTGGTACAGTTGTTGGACAGTTCAGTGAGTCTGTTGGTGTGACCTGGGGGACAGTGTAAGAAAGAATGATCTTTGCAGGGGCTGGGGGGTTGGCTGTGTGGGGGTATCGATAGAACACCAGCTAGGGCGCTCGCCTTGCATGTGGCTGGCGAGTCCAATTCTGGCATCCCATACGGTCCTACAAGCACACCAGGGCGTGATCCCTGAGCATAGATCCGGAGTAAGCTCTGGCGCCACCAGGTGTGCCTCCGACACCAAGCCAACAACAAACTGTCTTTGCAGCAAAATGGTGCAATGGAACAGTTGGGGATTGCATGCAAGAGAGAAGGGACCGCTTTTGTCCTGTAGAGCACAAAAGGGTAATTTCAAAATAGATGAAAATGGAAGAACCAAAATTTCTAGGAGAAGACATTCTGTGCCTCGGAGTTAAGTGAAGGCCTCACGAAAATCACAGTAACCAAGTGACAAACTAGATAGACCGAATTTCATCAAAATAAAAAAAATCTTTCTGGCTCTCAGTGATGTCACCAAGAACAATCAAAAGAGAATATTTGTGAAGGGTGTCAGGGGAGCCGTTGGGGTCCCCAACAATACCAGGAAGCGAGTTCCTTGGATGAAAACTCAGGAATCCAGCGCAGTTTTAAAAGGCTTTACTACCACAGGTTCTGATATACAATCCAAGAACAGGAAAAAACCTGGACTTTGGGTTCCTGGCTGGGCCTGGCCCCGTGTAGGCCAAGATAGCTGCCACCACGTGTTAAAGCCCAACAGGGAAGAGAACGTGGCATGTGGAGGCAGAGAGCCAAGGGAAGCCAAAATGGCAAAAAGGCTTTCTACTTTCTCCTAGCTTATAGAGAAATCTCCCAAAACCTGCCAAAACCTTCTAGCCCAGCCCATCGTGGGCTGGGCTATCTAGAGATGAAGCCAGGTAAATGACCATTGAAATGCAGCACTTCAGGTGGGCCTTTTGGCTTCACCAATGCCAGAGCTGATTCAAAACCTCCCTAGCAGAGCTGGGAGGGGCTGCAAGCTAAGTGTAGCTGGAGCTTAAAGTAGGTGAGTGGGTGGGTGGATGGATGAATAGATGGAAGAATGGATGGAAGAATGGTGGTGGATGGATGGGTGGACGGACGATGGGTGGGAAGGTATGAATAGGCTGCCCTGGAGGGTACAGAGGCTAGATTTTAATAAGCCCAAGGGCAGATCCGACTGGATCCCATGGGACATCAAAAGATCACGTGGCCGCCCACCTACAAGATGGTCAGACTTCTTCGTCAAGACTCTGAACGAACGGTTTGAGGCTCTTCGTATTCCTGAAGCAAGCAGATGCCATTGGGCTACACTGGCACGTGATAGGTCAAATGGAAATGTTACTGGCGCCCGCTGGAGGAAATCAGTGAATAATGGGATGGATGTCAAGTGATCAAGTGATCAAGTGATCCAGTGAAGGGCAGATAGGATGCTGTGTTGTCCCAATCTACCACAAGGTGGCGCCCTGCACCACCTGCGTCCTGCGCTCCGGTGTCGGCACCCATCTGCCCAAAAGGGAACTTGCAAAAGAGGAACCTTTTGTCCCAGGCAGCGGTGAAAGGTTCCTGGGTGACGCAGGCTAGTAAACAAGTTGAAAAACCGCTGCGCTGCAGCCCACGTCAAGAGACACCGCGCAAACAGGGCCGCCGCGACCTTGGTTGCCTGCGCCAGGCCAGCTCGGGTCTGAGTCGGGGTGGGCGCGCAGAGCTGGGGCCCTGGGGTTTGGGGGCGGCTGCTGGGTAGGCGCGGCTGGAAACTCCAAAGGCTCAGGCCCCAGACTGCTTAGAAAGCTGCAGGGGGCCGGAGCGATAGCACAGCGGGTAGGGGCGTTTAGATCCGACCCGGGTTCCATCCCCGAATCCCATATGGTCCCCCAAGCTCTGCCAGGAGTAACCCCTGTACATCGCCGGGTGTAACCCGCCACCCAAAAGAAAGCTTCAGGGGAGGTGTTGGTGGCGGTGGTCCGTGGTCGGGTCCTCAAAGCCTGCGAAGTCTTTTGCAGGCTTTGTCTTTTGCTCTGTCCCAAGGCAAACACCCTCACTTTTCAGCTCACACTATCCCAAACCGAAAGGGACAGCAACCAGCCCAACAGAATTCCTAATTCATTCCAAATTCGAATTCCTCCTTCCTTTCCTTCCTTCCTTCCTTCCTTCCTTCCTTCCTTCCTTTCTTCCTTCCTTCCTTCCTTCCTTCCTTCCTTCCTTCCTTCCTTCCTTCCTTCCTTCCTTCCTTCCTTCCTTCCTTCTTCCTTCCTTCCTTCTTCCTCCTCCCTCCCTCCCTCCCTTCCTTCCTCCTTCCTTCCTTCCTTCCTTCCTTCCTTCCTTCCTTCCTTCCCTTCCTTCCTTCTTCCTTCCTTCCTTCCTTCCTTCCTTCCTTCCTTCCTTCCTTCCTTCCTTCCTTCCTTCCTTCCTTCCTTCCTTCCTTCCTTCCTTCCTTCCTTCCTTCCTTCCTTCCTTCCTTTTCCTTCCTTCCTTCCTCCTTCCTTCCTTCCT